>JAVLVB010001196.1:711347-732771 GCA_032876305.1 Orestias chungarensis
AGTATGCCATGCACACCTTGGGTATGTCTGCTTTTTAATTTATTTATCCACAAGTATGCCATGCACACCTTGGGTATGTCTGCTTTTTTATTTATTTATCCACTAGTATGCCATGCACACCTTGGGTATGTCTGCTTTTTTTATTTATTTATCCACAAGTATGCCATGCACACCTTGGGTATGTCTGCTTTTTTTATTTATTTATCCACAAGTATGCCATGCACACCTTGGGTATGTCTGCTTTTTTATTTATTTATCCACAAGTATGCCATGCACACCTTGGGTATGTCTGCTTTTTTATTTATTTATCAGTTGTTGTTTAAGAACATTTGGTGTTTTTTAATGCAGGGGGAACAAATTCCCAATACTCAACAATAACGCCAATCACGACAAAGATTGCCCTGTTTTTATGTTCAAGATGATTAATTGTTTCTGAAACTAGAATACGACTACTAATACTAACAATAATTGTACGTAATAATAATAGTTTGTGATAAAAAAAATCAAAATGGGCCATTTTGCTATACGAAATATGACAAGTAATCATACGTTGTTTATTTTTATTTAAAAAAACATTTACATGAATAATAAACTTCATAATTGTCATGAAATAAATATATTATTTCATTGGACTAAGGAGTTTAACATTTTTGTGAAATTTATGAAAGCAAAATGAAACCAAATTTTAACTAACCCTAGTATTGAAATGCCATGACCGTTAATGGATTGGTGATGAGCTCCTTCTGGTGGCCTCCGCTTTTATTTACAATGCGGGTGAAAATAACCATTTAAACTACAAGGATTCATTTAAAATTTGAAAACATGAAGGAATGATTCCTCTAAATAACCGAGAGTCCTTTTCTTTCCCGCATGTTTTCAAGGATCAGTTTTTAAGCCTACTTGTAGAGAATGCCGTGGTTGTTAAGAACAACTTGCTCCTGATTTTTGGTTTGCGCTTGAACAGACTTGGGCTTTCTTGGTTTTCAGGTGCCGATGCCATGGCGACGGGCCATTACGCTAGGACATCCCAGGAAGATGAAGACGTGTTCCAGCAGTCGCACACATCCCGACCCACCACGCTGTTCAGGGATCGATTCGAGAAAAGGAACTGTAAGTGTTCAGTCGCACCTGTTTTTTCTTCCAGAACATCTGTCGCCCGTATCTTGTCCTAAGTGTCATTTTGACTTCTTCTGGCTCTCTACCCTTCAGCCGTGAAGCTGTGCAAAGGAGCCGACCTCCTCAAAGACCAGACCTTCTTCCTCAGCCAGGTCTCGCAGGACGCCTTGCGACGGACCGTTTTCCCGCTCGCAGGACTCACCAAGGAGTTTGTGAAAAAGATGGCTGCTGAAGCGGGGTTCCATCACGTGTTGAAAAAGAAAGAGGTCTAAAATGAAATGGCTCTAAATGAAATGATACTTTTTGGTTCTTAATTTGAACCTTAAGACTAATGTACTTACAGAGCATGGGCATCTGTTTCATCGGTGAGAGACATTTTGAAAACTTCATTCTAGAGGTGAGATGTATGTCTTTGTTTTGTTTGAGTCTTAACACCTGTTGACTGCAAACTTGAGCCACAGCTTCGATTTAACTCTCAGTATCTGGAGCCAAAACCTGGAAACTTTGTGTCTATCGAGGACGGGACTGTGAAGGGAACGCATAAGGGTCTGCTCATCGTCTTGCTCATTCGGACCTGTCCTCCAAACGGCGTCTTGCTGTTCTCATCTTGTGTTCTTTGGTTCCGTACAGGTTGGTTTACTCTGACGCTGGGCCAGAGAGCGAGGATAGGTGGCCAGAGAGACGCCTGGTTCGTCGTGGACAAAGATACGGTCACAAGTGATGTTTTTGTGGTGAGAAAGTATTCCTTTTTAAGTAAACAATTTTATTCTATATTCATTACTTTTTCACTTAATTTAGCTTATTCTTATGAATGGTACAACTCAGTACAGTCCATAAACACATCTGAATATCATATGTAGGCCATAATATTTGTTTCTATTACTAAAAGCTCCTGATCAGTAAGCTGAAATATTACCCAAAGTTCTACTCCAAAGTCAAGAGTTGAAAGAACGCTAAAAGAAAGAGAGAGGAAGTTCATAATAGGAAAGGAAAATATCCCCGACTTTTTCTCACCACATTGCCAGAAGAGATTTAAGGAGAAGCGGCAAAAGCAAATGAGGTGGATTCGCAGTGATTGCCAACAACTGCTGATGTCAACTGCTGATATATCACTGATATATATTGTTCCTCTTGCCTGAAATTTGAGCTGTTAGATTGTTTGTCATTAGACTCTCATACAGTCAGAAGCCTCTTCAGAATCATTGCAAGACTGACTGCCATCTTGAATCTTTACCTGCTTAAAGTATCACTCTCCACAGTCGCTCTTTGAACAGAACTGTATTGAATATGTCTATGTATGAAGTTTGGGACATCTAGCTACCTCATAGTAATCATATCCCTCTTTATTTTATTTTATTTTCTTCAGGCTCCAACTACCGACCACCCGGCTCTCTTCCGTGACACGGCGCGCACCGACCGCTTCCACTGGATCGCTTCGGAGCCGCCTCCAGAGCTCGTCAGGACCCAGATGATGGAGTGCCACTTCCGCTTCATCCACCAGATGCCGCTCAGTGAGTTCCCGTCGTCGTTTTGATCCGGCCGAGGGGGAAATTGACGCCGATTCACTCTCTTGGTGTGCCTGCTTTGCAGTTCCCTGCACGTTGACTCTGAACATGGACGGCTCGGTGTGGATTTCTCTCTCTCAGCCAGTCAGAGCTCTGACACCCGGACAGGTACCAGGTCATCCCCATCTTTGAAGCGTTCACCTCAAATTCATCCTCATCAGAATAAGGGTTTAACCGCAGCTGTTGGGTCTGACCCTGCCTCTCAGTTTGCAGTGCTCTACAAAGGCGACGAATGCCTGGGCAGCGGGAAGATGATCCAGCTGGGACCCAGTGAATACACACTGCAGAAGGGCCGAGAGCGGCTAGTGGCGAGCCGGGAGAAACAAGATGATCCCATCCACAATCCAGCACACTGAGATCACAACTCGGAGTCGGACTCTGTTACATCTGCAGCATGTCTGATAGGTTCGGCAGTACAGCCTGTCTACAAAGCATGGGGACGCAACCTTGTGTCCCAACAGTGTTTATAAAACGGCGATTAAAGAGTAGGAGGAAGTTATGGTTAGCTGCTAGGTGTTTTTGTATTCAAGCGTGAAAAAAATGTAGACTTAATGGCAGTAAGATGGTTTGTTAGTAAGAATGTCTTCTCATAGGGATAAAGATGCTTCTAATCATACAATTGTCTGTGAATAGACGGGGATGGTCCATTTCTTATTTATTCTCATGCAGTGTCACTGTCACGGACTCGTCTGTGAAAAAAACAACAAACATGTAAATGTATTTCACATTTAAGAATTGATAAAGTTTTTATTTTTTATAAAATGTGCAATACTGAAGGGACTCTAAAGTGAATTTCTGTAAATTCATTTTGATATAAAGTCAGCTGTATGGATCAGTTGGATCCCTTTTAAATATTCTGGGCTTACAGTGAAGCATGGGGGTGACTTAGTGATGCTCTGGGACTGCGCTTTTGTTTTTGTTTGTTTTTTGGACAGACGAGATAAACGGAGACACGGTAGGTCATGATCTCCTCTTCCTTTGTGGGGAACCCCAAATCACTGCGCTGGAGGGATGTTGTTGGCTTGTTTTACACCCACAAACCTGGTTGCCTTTCAGTCACTGAGTTGATATGAGCCACTCTGTGGGCCATCTTATAATGTGAGGTCATCTAACAGCTAAAGCTCTGCCCTAATTGGGTCATGCAGCAGAGCCAGGATGTTTAAAATAGCAGAAAAACTACATCTGCAAAAGGCCTGCATTGGAAAAAAAAAAAAGTCACAGACTTACAAAAAAACCATCTGTAAATCAAAACGTGATGAAAAAGTGAGGATTTGACGGAAAACCTTTTAAATTAATGAGGGTCAAGCCCAGGATTCTCCCTTTTGGCATCATTTCTGATGCAAAGCGAAAGGGTAAAATCTGTTATGTTTTGCTGATTAAAAGTTTGGCTTATTTTGTATTTTCTAATACATTTGCAAAGTGTCTTGCTTTCTGGCATATATATATATATATATATATTTATTTATTTTTAGTTGCTGTTCTGTTTGCCATTTTAAGAAAACCTTAAGTTATTTGCCATTTATTGGTTGTTTTGAATTCAAATCTGCCCATTTTTATTAGCTATTTTTTTCCCCCCCATCTGGAATGGCACAGATGTGAAAGTTGATACTCAAAAATAACTTACTAATTTAAATTATACAGGTTTGGAAAACAGTCTTCTGTTCTTTTTGCCTGCCCCAAATTATCAACCCACATGGGGGCGCTATAACACAAGATTCTCTGCTGGAATTTACACGATCTAAATAATTAGAACTGTGACATTTTCAAACTTTGTAAGAGAAAAAGATACTATATATAAAGAATTAGGTTTTTAAAAAATGTAGTAAGGCAGCAAACCTATATAGAAGTTTTAAAGTAACATGTTTAATGTTTAAAGTTGTCATCACATCGTTATTCTACATGGGGATATATTTGAGATGTATTTTATCTTTATATAGAATGTTTCATAATCTTTATGTCTTAGTAAAACAAAGTCATAAGTACTGTAATTTTAGATGATGTCAAATTTATCAAAACGTCAGAGCTAATTAAAAAGAATGTTGGTCCTCAATAAATAGAACTGCAACTACTATAATGGGGAATTTTATAATGTTTTTTTTAAGACAAGTAGAATTTTACATGAAAACTAGATCATTTTTTTTCTATTTGGAGTAAATAAAAACATTTACATAAACGTTATTGTTGATTAAACAATATAGCAACCACATCAGATGTCTGTTTAATAAGTTGCAAGATTCTCATACCATCCAATTTATAATATAGAAGCTGTAAAATTGACACAATTATTGCTCAACTTAGGTTTGATTCAAATCTTAGGTTTCTCAGTTCCCAGAATTGATTTAAAAACGTTTAAAATAAAGTTCTGTTCAATTGTCGTTCAGTTGTTTTGCAACCACTGCAGAATCCTCCTCAGTCAAACCCCATTAGCGGCTGTGTTACATATATTTATTGATTTAAATCCCTAAATATCCTGCACATTTTAAATGGAACAACTTTTTTGTTAACTTCTGAAGTGGAAATCCTTCATGTGGGGAACTTTTATTTGTGCGCAAAAGTTCAGCAGACCTGAGGATTTCACCAATAATGCGCACAGAAAGTGTATCCATCCCTTCTTCATCTTTTCTTGTTTTTTTATAACAAGGCTCCTGCGCGCACTGGTCACCCGGTCAGCTCCAAATCTCCATTACAAAAAGAAACCCCCTCGCCAACCCTGTTAACTGGTCCCTGAGGGGGAGACGCAGCAGGTTTATGGAAATAAGCTGAGGAGGAGGAGGAGGTGGAGATCCACGGAGCCATTTTGTACTCGTTTTAAAGTCTGGCTTCACGCAGCCGCTGCGCGCCGTGGATTTGGTGACACCATGGACCCTGAGCGCCTTTTCCTGCCTTAAAACTCCACGATGCGGGATAAAAGGAAAACGCACTTCTGGGAGAGGTAGAGATAATCAATCCTTTTTTTTTTTTTTTGGTGAACCTGATCGGGAGCATGGAGCCGGCAAAGTTTTGGATTTGCGTCTGCGTCCTGCTGGCAGTGCGGCTTGCGGGATGCTTGGAGATGCGCCTCCGGGAGACCCTGCGGCCCGGCAGCGTTCTGGCAAACCTGTCCCTCGGACCTGGCTGGACATACGCAGTCGACGGGACTCTGACTCCCAGCCTCGCGCGGACGCTTTTCCAGGTGGGGAAGCGCAGCGGAGTGGTGCGCCTGTCCCGCAGGACTCAGTGCGCGCACACGCCGAGGAACCCGGCGCCGGTTTATTTCAGAGCAGGTTGTCCCACGTCCGGAGACGCGACTCTGACGCGCTTCGACGTGTTTGTCCACGGACAGAACTGTTTTATTAAATACAAGAGAAAGAATGAGCCGGACATTCATATTAAACACTTTTTGAAATTGAAGTCAGCTTCCTGTTTACCAGCAGGTGAAATCTTATTGAGTGTGAAGGAACTTTTGCCAGCATCGGTGCAAAGTGTATCCCCTTTAAACGGTAAATGCCTTGGAAGAGACTTCGTTGCAGCATTGAGGCTTGGGGATTTGTTCCTGGTCAATGATTTGTGCATTAAGCGCAGACGAAAAGTGGATTTGCGCTGCAACATGCGTCGCTCTACAGGCAGCAGGCTGTTGGTGCAGCTGAGTTTGACTCTATCCCAACAGGAGAGTACCCACAGAACATCTGAAAAACTGAAACATAGGGGCAGGCGTCAGGTAAACACACCTCCGCAGTTCGAGGTCCACAACTATCAGGTGTCTCTTCCTGAGAATGAGCCGCCACGCACACAGGTCATCACTGTGAAAGCAAATGATCCGGATGATGGAGAGGCAGGGATGCTGGAGTACAGCATGGAGGCTCTCCTTTACAGCAGGTCCGACGAATACTTTCAAATTGATGCAAAGACTGGGAGTATAACGACTATTCAGCCACTTGATAGAGAAGAGAAGGACACTCACGTTTTTCAAGTTTCTGTAACCGACAATGGCAGCCCCAAAAGATCTGCAACATCTTACTTGACTGTCACAGTGAGTGACAAAAACGACCACAGGCCAGTGTTTGAGCTAAACAATTACATAGTAAACATCAGAGAGAACGTGGAGGTTGGATATGAAGTTATAACAATCCTTGCCACTGATGGTGATACCCCCTCCAATGCCAACATGGTGTATAAAATCATAGACAAAAATAGCATCAACTCTGTGTTTGAGATCGACGCCCGAAACGGCGTGGTGAGGATCAGGGAGCGTCCTGACAGGGAGATTCAGGACCAGTACCACCTGATTGTTGAGGCCAATGATCAGGGAAAGGACCCTCTCCCTCTGACTGCCACTGCCATGGTTCAGATCACTGTGGACGATGAAAATGACAATTATCCCCAGTTTAGTGAAAAGAGGTACGTGATACAGGTCCCCGAAAATGTACCCGTCCACACTAAAATGATTCAGGTGGAGGCAACTGACCAAGATAAAGACAATAACGGCAGAGTTTACTATGGCATCATCAGTGGCAACATTAAAGGCCAGTTTTACATACACTCTTCCACTGGTGTTATTGATGTCATCAACCCTCTGGACTATGAAGCTGTTCGGGAGTATAATCTGAGGATCAAAGCTCAAGATGGTGGCAGGCCCCCACTGATAAATGCTACAGGGTTGGTGGTGGTGCAAGTGGTGGATGTTAACGACAATGCTCCAATGTTTGTCAGCACTCCTTTCCAGGCCACTGTGTTGGAAAACGTGCCCATCGGTTATTCTGTTATCCACATTCAAGCAATTGATGCGGATTCAGGAGAAAACGCCCGTCTGGAATACCAGCTCATTGACACAACACCTGGTTTTCCGTTAACCATCAACAACAGCACAGGCTGGATTACAATTGGTGAAGAATTGGACAGGGAGACTACTGACTTCTACACATTTGGTGTTGTGGCAAGAGATAATGGGAAACCTGTTATGTCTTCATCAGCCAGCATCAGCATCACCGTGCTGGATGTGAATGACAACTTGCCCACTTTTACTGAAAAGAATTACTCTTTAAAGCTTAATGAAGATACCATTGTGGGGACCAGTGTGCTGACGGTGACTGCTGTAGACAGGGACATTCATAGTGTTGTGACCTATCAAATCTCAAGTGGAAACACCAGAAACCGCTTTGCCATCACTAGCCAGAGTGGTGGTGGCCTCATCACCCTGGCCCTTCCCCTGGACTACAAACAAGAGCGGCAATATGTTTTGACCCTCACAGCTAGTGATGGAACCCGATACGACACAGCTCAGGTGCATATAAACGTGACAGACGCCAATACACATCGGCCTGTTTTTCAAAGTGCTAACTACCAAGTGTTGTTTGGGGAAGAACAGCCTATAGGTTCTCACGTTTTTACGATGAGTGCAACGGATGAAGACATGGGGGAGAATGCTCGTATCACATATATAATGGAAGATAATATTCCTCAATTTAAGATAGACCCAGATACAGGTGAAATTACAACACAGATGGAGATTGACTTTGAAGTTCAGCCATCCTATTCTTTAGCCATCATTGCTACAGACAATGGTATCCCGCAGAAATCAGATACTACGTATTTAGAGATTATTATCCAGGATGCTAATGACAATGCTCCCCAGTTCAAGAGAGATATTTACCAGGCGAGAATAAATGAAGATGTACCTGTCTTCACCAGTGTTATCCTTATCCGTGCTTCAGACGGGGATTCTGGCACCAATGGACAGGTGTTTTATACCTTTAAGGATGGAGATAGTGGAGATGGGGATTTTACTATTGAGCCAAATTCTGGGATAATCAGAACCGCAGACAAACTGGACCGGGAGAATGTTCCTGTATATAACCTAAAGGCCTTTGCTGTAGATAAGGGGGTTCCTCCTCTCAAGACACCTGTTATTGTTCAAGTTGTAGTCCTCGACATTAACGACAATCCTCCAGTATTTGAGAAGGATGAGCTTTTTATTAAAGTGGAGGAGAACAGCCTGGTGGGGTCTGTCATTGCCCAAATCACTGCCACAGACCCTGATGAGGGAACCAATGCTCAGATTATGTACCAGATTGTGGAAGGTAATATACCAGAGGTTTTTCAGCTTGACATCTTTAATGGTGATCTCACTGCTCTCACAGACCTGGATTATGAGACCAAAACAGAATACATCATTGTTGTCCAGGCCACCTCAGCCCCACTGGTGAGCCGGGCTACAGTACACATCCTCCTAAAAGACATGAATGACAACAAACCTGTGCTGCAGAACTTTGAGATCATTTTCAACAACTATGTCACAAACAAGTCCAACAGTTTTCCTACAGGAATTATTGGAAAAGTACCAGCCCATGACCCGGATGTGTCGGATAAACTAAAGTACAAATTTGAATCTGGAAATGAGCTCAGTTTGCTACTGTTGAACGAAGATACCGGGGATCTTAGACTGAGCAGGGATCTGGATAATGACAGGACTCTGGAAGCCCTGATGACCATTTCTGTCACAGGTGAGTAAATATACCATTTCTCAAGCTCTAGATTTGACTAAAAACATTGCTTATTGTTAAAAGCAATGTTTTTAGTCAAATCTAGATTTTTGTTGAAACTGTTTTTTAAAACAGTGATGGAAATTTGATATGAAAAACTCTGCAGGGTTAGTAGCTAATTTTCTGTTTAACAGGGATAGCAGCAAGTTTCAGGTGTAGTGTTGAGTGCAGGATCAGTTAAAGTGTTGGCTGCAGGCTCAGTGCAGGATCCGGTTGTACTGCTTTTAGATAATAAATCTATTGCGTGCAGGTGGTTGGTTTGGGTAAAAGGAAAAGTTTCTATTATTGGGGCACCCTCATGACTTAGTGGTTTTGTTGTTGCACTCATGTGGTTTGCTGTCAAAAGAAGGAGTTCAAGCTTCCCGAGGGTTTATTTCCCTTTTTTTGGCCTTCTTCAGAAGCACTACAGGAGGATTAATGTATATCTTGTGCCAAGATCTGCATGGATGCAAAAATCTAGCTTTACATACTTTTTTTTACACTTGTATGTCCCTAGATATGTGATGGAGAAGTTAAAACTGTTGTCTGGAACAGAGGTTCTGGTCTTTGGGCATTCTTCCTGCATGGCCATGTAGAAAAGATTTACTCTTAATTATCCTTTTCTTGAGACCGAAGCAGACTTTGTTTTTTTAAAGCTTAAACTTAGTGAGATGAAAGTACTTGGATATTCCCTCTATAACCGGCAAAATTCAAAGAGCACAAAAATCTCTGTGATAGGAATAGGCTGTTATATAGAGTAATTAATCTGTCACCCACTGGCAGCTGATTGCTCAACATCCTTTGTTTCTGTTTTCAATTTTTTTTCACTTTCCTTCTTTCACCTTCACCTAATCTCAGGCAGTACATTAAACCAAATAAATGGACAATGGTCGTTCATGTCAATGCTTGCAACAAATCAGTTTGAAAAATAATGAACAGACCTGTAGACCATTCCGTGACTTCCACTCAAGGGTCACATTTTCCTTTCAAATAGTAATTTTTCTGAATGACCCACACTTTGTTTTTGTCTTATAAAAAAGGCAGATTGACCTTTTTCTAAGTGCTTTATGGCTGTTGCAATTGACCCTCAGAGCGTCATAAGCAGCTACTCATCAGCTTACAGGCCAAATAACCCTGATATAGGGCTCTTGGTTCATGGATGTCAATAAAAAGCAAAAAAGCTTCGGTGTGCCCTTGATAACAGGGATGCCTTTTTAGCCTTTAGCTGCATCACCTCTACAGAAGCAATTTAACAAATGTGCTTTGTGACACTAGGGAGACATTCTACCTTTCATTGTTTTTGTGTTCACACTGATGTCAAGTGTTTAGTAACCATGACTTGATGCATTGACCTTTTGACCCAGGTGTCCAGGGAGAGGAAAGCCCAAGGGGACTTGTAGAAAATCAGGGTTTTAACAAGCCCTAAGAGCCTAGACACCAAAATGTGTCCGGAGATATTTTGAATTCACTTCCATCCGTCAGTCTTTGGCAAGAATTTGGTTATTGTTCCTTGGCCACTGCATTGGATCTATATTCATCTTGCAGGCCTAAATCTTGACCAAGCTATATTTATAAGCCTTTCATAAACTGATTGATGAAAGTATTTCAATTTTTTTATTTTGTTTACAAATGACCCTATCTGTTACTGGACATTTAGCAAGGCTATCTTTAAATGCAAACAATAAATAACTTTGAGGGGCTTTTATCCCTGTGAACACCAGCCCTGAGAACTTTTTTCTAGCCTTCCCCTGAAACACAAGACAGCCCTGATAACTATGTTAAGATACACTTGTTCAACACACTTTGATAGCCACAACAGTGCTCCATCTGTCCCCTCTCTCCATCAATGTAATGTGTGTGTGTGCAAGGTAGTAACTCAGCGGTTAAGTGGATAGGGGCTGTGTGTTTCTGCTGCATTTTCAGAGTATTTCCTGCTTTCCATGCAGCAGCACTGACTAAATCTATTATTTTAAGTGGATTTTAAATGTAGGTGTAAATAAGTATTTAGTTCAAAAGGCTGACTTTTAATAAGCTTGGAAGTAAGCTCAATTAGATTTTAAGGTGTGCCATGTTGTAGATGCACGTAAAAACAAAAAAGCTCTGTTTATGTTTCACTCATTTGATTAATTATTCAGGACTAAAGGAGTATTGATCCAAGATTCGAAACCTACACATTGCCTTCTGTTTGGTTTTTGCTAAAGCAAATCGTTTCTTCCTGATATGTCAAAGCCAATAACTAATGTGTTTCTCTGGAGGAATCAACCTTGATTGGCGGGGATGATAATGTTGAAGCTTGTACAAACAGGCTATAGGTGGAGTTTTATAAGAAACACTGCCTGCAGATTGTTAGCATAATGATTTGGAATGATTGATGCTATGTTGCCTTTTTCCCACCCAATCTGCTCTCTCCCTTTGCTTCAGCTTCGGTAGATGATATGGCATGACGCTACACGCACACTTTCTTTTACCTATATGGCTTTTTTTTTGTTGAGCTTCCCTAGCTTTGTGCTTCTTATCCCTGTATAAGGAGAGAAATTTCTGTTCTTCACCACCCACCCGAACTTGAGAAGGATTTTCTCTGCCAGCCTCCTTCCTTCCATTCCCCAAATGCATAATTAGATTTTCACTGAAAGACAAGGAACTTTAAGCTTATTTACAAGGCAAGAGAAACACTGCTGTTGTACGAGCACACCCAGCTTCCACACATTCTATGTACAACCACAGATTGTAATACTAACAGACAAGTCACTCTTTGTCAGGAGGCAAAGATCCATTGTTATTTGATTTCATCTATGTTTTGTGTAAGCTTTTTGTTTTTATGTAATCTTTGGACCGGCAAAATCCTCTCAAACGCTTTCAACAGTAGCTCACAAAATATGAATACCCCTTAAACCTTGTCAAACTTTCCCATTTCAGCCAGTTGGGAAAATAGGTTTTCTGAGGTTTTTGTAAATAGAAATCTAAAAACTGTAAAATACTTAGATGGAGAGCCTGTACAAACCAATATTTTCAAATGGATTATAGTCTGGATATTGACTTCACCATTCTAAGACATTCTAGTGTAGCTCAGATTTGACTTCCAAAGTCCCCAACCCCAATCCTGGAGAGGTACTGTCCTTCAGGTTTTAGATACATCCCTGCTCCAACCTATCGGATTAAATGACCTCTTCAGCATGTCATCAATTTTGGCAAAGGCCTCATTATGAGCCATTCCTTTGATTCCGTTTTGTTGGAGCAGGGATCAGTCTAAAACCTGGTATACAGTAGATCTTCAGTACTAAGGTTTGGACGGCTGTTTTTGGAGAAATGTATTTACAGGACTGAAGTTTGTTCTGCTCAATCCGACTTACCAATAAACGTCTGAACATATTTCTCTCCCTGCTGAAGAAAACGCTTTCAACAGCATGATTCCTCCTCCACCATGTTTCATGGTGGGACCCTTTGTCTTGCTTACTCCAACCGTAGTGATTACTATGTAATTTTTATCATTTCACATGTCCTCGCTGAGCTGCAACTATCTGCTGTCCCCAACTTTTTGATGTACCAAAAAAAAATAAACAACAACACAGTGTTTGTGAGTTTATCTGAGACATGAACGGTGTTCCTTTGGACTTTTCTGCCCTTCATGTTGTGATCGTGCTGCAGTGACAGGATGAGCACGCAGATGTAAACCTTTGCAAGAGTCTGTAAATTAATTCACTGTAAATTTAACTACAGATTTATAGCTATGATCAGGGAGTTATAAAACGGTAATTTATTAGCCTATGCAGGAAAAGACATGTCAATCTCTGCATTTGTCAAAGAACAAAGATTAGCTTTCAGGAATTTCCTTTTACTGAGGCAATGAAAGGGATTTTTTGCTCGACATGTTGCTTTTGATGCTCTAACATGCGAAATATGAGATCTTACCATAGGTTAAGGCTTTCATTTTGTAGATATTTCTCTTTTTCCTGCTTCCTCTTTGTCTATTCTTGCCATGCTTATTTACATTTTTCCTATGGTACCCCTCACATCATTCCCAAATTTCCTATCAGTTTCCAAGCAAACGTCTCATTGGTTCATCATGCATCAGCTGAAGATTGTTGTCAAGGCGGAACATTTCCCAAGTGGTGATAAAAGTTCATTTGATTTCAGTCCACATTAGTTCATTATAGGGCCGCCTGATGTTGTTGCTCCATCTGTGAGTCCATTCAATGCTTCATTTTCTGTCGTAGCGTTATCCTGTTAAAGATCACGAGGGGCTGGAGCCTCTCCCGGGTGTCAACGCAGGACGCAGGGTCCACCCTGGACAGCTGGTTAAATGTATGGCTTGTGTTTGGGCTCTCCTGTTTAGGCCATACAGCCATTTGTGAAACTTCTTAAATTATTGCATCCTGAAGAATCATGCAACCAAATTATGCTTTTAGGTCAAATATCAAGTTGTTTTCCCCAGATGTAAATACCTCTGCCATTACATCTATGTTTCTTTTTTTGTCTGGGGTAAGCTACTGAGTTACGTTTCGTAATGGGCGGCGCTACCTGTGCCTAGTGCCATATCAATTGTAGAGTGAAAGGAAAAAGGGTATATGGTCGTAAAAATTTTTAGGTGCCTGTGTTCCTTTTACTAGAAAAATCCAGTCATATTTGGTGCTTTATTATATTTTAGCTGTGCCTCTTTTGAGCCTCCAGGTTGTAGATTGGAGTTGCAAGTGTTAATACTAGAGCAAAGGGAGTGGTCACTACGCTTCTCTAGAGTTGTATGCCTTCTTAATAACAGATCTGGTTGTTTAAGGATCTAGTGGACTTTGCTAATGGTGCCTTGTGATGGATTATGAATACACTGAGATGTATTTTTGTATCTTTTTTATTTTATTAAAAAAAGAACAAACTAATGGACTCTCTTAGAAGAATTCAATCAATACTACATACTAAACGTCTGTGCTGAAATGTGAAAATCGCCATGTTTTTGCTCCGTTTCCTCCACAAGCTTCTGTCTCCATATCAGTGTTTTGTTTGAAGCCCGGATGTCCGCTTTTCTTCTTGGCTGGAAAGTGAGCTACAAAGTGTGCCGACTTTCCTTCATCTAGTGTGTTTGCTGCCAGGATTTCAGTCTGCTTGTTTGTCTGCAAACACCTTGGACTGCGACTCGGGTTGAACAGAGTTAGGGATGGGGAAACACATGACAGTTGTTATGTTTTCTAAGGCATGATTGCTTCTGTTGTTACCTCAGTTGTAGGCTTTGTATTTCATAGGCTATTTCATAGGTTTACACACACTTACCATTTTGATGTGGGGCTCTTAATAATTTATTTAACCTGTTTGTTTTTAGTTGTTGCTTTATTCACGGTGGAATGATTATGCAGAAAAACAACAAGATGCATTCAGCCTAAAAAATATGCATACATGCCCCCTGAAATTGTTCTGTTTAAATGTTTGACCACTCTTCTGGGAAGAGTTAATAATTAATGGTCTTTAAGCGCGGACCACAAATCTCTAGTTTAGGTTTAAGGCTAACTAGAGGTCAAGACTTTCTAAAACCTTAATCTTATTCTATATTTTTGATTACATATCTATTTACGATTTAGTTCTGGGTTCTGATCCCGTTGCACACTAATTCATTGTGTATGTTTTAACCATTTCACTACTGAATTGATTTAAAAATTAAAGTAATGGGGCCTCAGTTTAAATTACCGTATCGTACCGTATAAATTAAACTTCAGTTTAAACTAATCCATCTACTTTTTGGAATGCACCAGTACAGCTGGTGGAAAATAAGAAACAACCTCACAACATGATGCTGCCACCACCATGCTTGATAATTGGTTCAGCATTCCTAAGTTTGAAATCCTTACTTTACCTTCTCCAAACATATCTCTTACCGTTGTGGCCATATAGATCAAGGCTTTGTGTTGTTTGACTATGGAAGGTCTCTTCAGAAGATTTTAGGTGTGTAAATGTGGGTACCTGGATGTATCAGTAATGCTTAAAGGTTTGGTTTCTGGGTGTATGGCGAGGAAAATAGGTCTTTATTAGGAAAAATCACAGTTTATTGTTGGTATACGTTCCTGAACTAGTCCCAATCATTTACATTTACATTAACGCATTTAGTGAACGCTTTAATATGAAGCGACTTACAAAAGTGGATTGAACATTGAACCACAACACAATTTACAAATTAGACGTTACCTGCGGTATCCTTTAACATGGAATCATGCTGAGTGATATCCTTTTATGGGAGTGTGAAGGTTTGGGTCAGATGGTTGACACGTTACCTAATTGGGCGTGCAGACTTTCTTAAACAGACTGAAACTGGGTTTGGAAATGATAATGTGAGGTAACATTAAACTTTGGGAAGGCCCTGACTGCTACACTGATGGGAAACATAGTAACTTTGCTTAAAGGACAATTCTGTGCCAAGAAATGAATATGTTTAAATTAAATTAACCTGTTTTATTTATAAAAGTTGTAAAATAATCTAGCTAGAATTATGCCTTAAAGGCATTGCTCTAAGACTCTAGACTTAACCAACTCCGGAAGGTTTTTAGGGTGGGGGGTGGAGTGGGGTGGTCTGTGATTGTAACCAGACACACCTCTCACTCCTCCTCTGTCATTTTCCCCACTCAGACACCACAGTTCTCCTCATTGTGCCTCTCAGCGGGGGTTCAAGAGGAGCGTCGCGGCTCGCCAACGGCTCACGAGTGTGACATTACAAGCGCCACGAAGGGCACTGACCAGATGCTGGAATGTTAAGTGGTGGCAACGGTTGGGGCCTTCCAGTGTGCAAGTTAAGGGTCCCGCTAAAGTAAATGATAAGTTCAAGGGACACGGACACTGCCTAGATGTGGTGGGATTCTATAGCTGAATATCACATTTGCAATAGTACACTTTTTGTTACGTACGTAATGAGGGTAAAGTACATTTGTTTTTAATTGGGATTTTAAGCTGCTTAGTTTAACAATGAAGGTTGTTGAGATAGACCTTAAGGTTAACTTTTAGTAAATCTATGTAGTTACAATTGTGTTTATGCAAAAATATGAATCAAAATATGAAACATCGATCTCAAATTTACTGGTGAGTTGTTTATTTGTTTGCTCAGTAACAGGTAGAGGAAGGGCAACATTCCTTTATACTGAAGAAAACTCCCATCACACCGGCTGTTCCTCAGTCATCTTCGCAGAGTTTATTACCAGAATGTTTGTGCATTTAAACTCTGCATCTGCAAGAAAATGTGGGTGTTTTACATGTATATGGTTCAAGAACAGAAAAATGTCACATGTTACTGCTCAGAGAACTGCATTATTTCCATGCATATTTTTACATGTGGCTTGACAAGGGTACTGTTTGGGTATGGATATTATTTTCATTTACAAGAACCAATTTTCTGTTGCATCAAGATTAGAGCTGTGGGTTTTTCTGTTAAGCATCAACCTAGACCAATTTGAATGAAAACTGTTTTCCTTTAATATTGTTATAGCTGACCTAAATCTAACATACTTCTTCCAAACGTAATTCATCATTAGGCACTACAATAATAGCTTTCCAAGCTGCTTTTGGAACGGTTCGGATAATAAGTTTGGGCATGTCTGCTCTAATCGTGCCACTATGGTCCCTACTACTACACCTTGGCAGAGGCACTGATAATGCAGGTATTAGGATGAAATGTCAAACGGCTTAAGTGGATTGAGTTCACTGACACAAACAGGCCAATATCTCTCCCATTGCTTAATCCAGGATTTAAACTACAACATGACTCTCCACAGAAATCCAATCCAACGGGATATGAAAGGAATGAACAACACAGCTTGTGATCCAGGAAATACAAAGGGGGAAGCTATTATAAAAAAGGTTTTCAAACATCATTGAATTTGGTTTAGAACTTTTTTTTTTGTTTGTTTGTTTTTGTCAGCTTGGAAATAGGCTCCTCATCATGATTGTGTATGTATGAAAACAAATCCTTAATCTGGATTTAATTGGACACTACAGCAGGACTATCAGAATGCCAGATTGTGCTTCTGAGATGTGTCAGTTTAAGTCATTTTTCCTCTTAGCCACAGTAAAAGCTGGGTACATGTGGAATCATGACACTTGATAGCTTGTATGTGTGGAGATCTAGGCTTGGCTAATAAATTGTTGACACTCATTATTCAGCGTGAAGTCAAATGAGGACTTTCTCCAACCACAAGAACAACAGAAATCTGCTTTAACGAATCTAGTAATATTTTTTTTAATACTAAATAATCTGTGATGCAGCTTAAGAAAACGTAACATGTTTCATAAAAGTGACTAGCTTGAGAGTCAATGTTGGTGCTATTGTAAAGCCTGAAAAAATTTCACTTTAAACCTTTCATTTTCTTCATTAGTAATGGTACTAGTGGTTAAAAACAATTTCCAGTGTTTGCCATTAAGATTAATCAGTTGTTTGGAATTGCTTTGATTCCCACTTTTGTTGCTCACTGCCGGACAGCTGGCTGAAAGAAGGCTGCTCAGTTGTGAAAATTAAAGGAATCCAAGTGGATACTCTTGTGTTTTTATGGTTATACTACTGTCATATATAGCTATAACAACGATGTTTAGATTCCTTGTGTCATTATGTATAAAATACTATTAATTTCCTGAGTTGCAATGAGATATAAATCCTTTGCATGTTCAGATCTGGCATAAGTATCCATTCTACGTGATCTTAATCCAGGTGTGAATGCATGTAAAATGAATAAAGAATTGCTTTGCTAATATCACATTCTATCAAGGTTTTACAAACTGGATTATTTCAGCAGTGTGAACAGAGTCTGCCCTGGGACGTACTGACCGATCAACCACTAACTACCTATTGTAAATAGTTAGTTAATTTCCTAGTTGAATGACCGGCTTTCTTTAAACAGCAATCTAAAAATGTGGCACTGCCGTTGACCGGGTGACTATTATTTACTATTTGGCGTTAGGCTTTTAGTGCTGCATGATGCGCTGTGTTTCTTCAATTAATTGTATTGGCAATTTAAAATGTTGTTAAATCATTTTTTATATTATTTTACACAGCCATTTATCATTTAACTCCTTTATTTAGTTTTTCTTTGAATTCAAGTTGCCTTTTTGTCTGATCCTACATCCGTACTTAACCTTCTTTTACATTCTAATGAATGTAGAAGAAAAAAACAAAACAATTACAATTACAAGATTCTTTAAATCTCTTTTTAAGGTAAAAATGAATTTAGACTTTTTTTCCTTGCAGCTGGATTTTAATTTTGTGGAAATCATGAAAATGTTGGAGACACCTGGTCAAAGATGAGATTCGTATTGTTAATAATGCTTTCACACTATGTTTGAAACAGTTCAACACCTATTACAGTCTGACATCTCACCTCTTCAGTTACTAATAAATGCGATCAGATTAATTACAACCTCTTTATGGCGAGTTTGTGCTCGCAGGCACATCAGTGGCATGCGTGTTCGCTGTCAGTGGAGGGTTTGAACCCTCCAAGTAAGCTTTGCCCCGCCGCTGTCAGCGTACGTCTCGGCTTTCAGCCCCCCTGCCAAACTTTGACTGTGCCTCCCAACTTATCAGGCTCCAGTGCCGCGGTTACATGTACACACTTCACAAACGCCAAGGTTGGGCATGAGAGCGCGTCCAAGGAAAGACTCTGACCAATGGAGCAATTAGTCCAGCCGTTGACTTTAACACCACACACAGACTACGAGTGTTAGAAGGCAACGTGGCTTATTCCACACCTTGGGTCACACTTGGCTCCTACAGGCGGAGGGGCTTAGGCTTTTAAGCATTTCAAAGGGGAACACTAAGACCTGCGGATTGAAGCATTGTGTGTTTCCTCCAGCAGCCCCAGTTCATATCTTTTGACAGAGAGCAAGTGAAAGAGAGAGAGATGAAGACAGAGGGAGCTCAGATGTTTACTGATCTTGGCTAGGCCTTTGTCAAGACTGTCCCTTGAACCAGGTCATCCTCCTGTTATATTTTGGATAGGATGACTGAGGCGCATACTCAATAACAGGCCAGCGGACCACTCAGAAGCACTTCCACTTCCACATTACGCTGGTACCCGTCGAGCTAGATCACAATACCGCTAGCCGTGGACCCTGCAGCCGTCATCCTTTTCCCCTGGAGCGCTGAGAGAACGTTTCACACCAAGATCGCTTCCACCTTTTTATGTGGGACACAGAAACTGCCAAAATGTCTCCAGTTACTTGTATAAGGAGCTTCTTTTTTAAAGCACATGCTGTTGGCTTGTTTAAAAAAGATTTTTTTGAGTTTCTTTTTTTTGGGGGGAAAAGTTTCTTTTTTATTTTTATTTTATTCCTTTTTACAACAGCTTTAATATTACTAAGATTGATTCAAAGACACATGGACCAGACTGTCTCGCCAAAACCAAACACCCTATTCTCTTACTCATAGCATTAAAGCAGCAAAAGCCAAATTCAGGGAACTACTGACAGATTCATATTTTCTGTTCTTGTAGCCCCTTTCTAATGCCTCCCTGGGCAACTGTCCATTTGCACCGTATTGAAACCCCCCTGTATTTACACCACTAATACTTTTTAGTATGTGTTAAGCACATTTTACGGATCGTGTTGAAAGCGCGTTCCTGTCTGTTGAAAAATTTTAGCTTTTTTCATAAACACAGTTCTAAAATTATCAGGTGGTTTTATAAATCCTGAGTATATGGCTGCTGTTTAAATTGCTGTTTATAACATTGGACCATCACGGAATGGGGTTTATAAGTTTAGCCTGGCAAAGTAAGGATGGATTTGCTTTGATTACATGATAAATACTATCATTTGTTTAAAAAAAAACATATTTAGAGAGATAATTCTTGTGGCGTGGGACTGTGTTTTTATTGAATCTCTTAAAAAAAAGCCCTATGATCAGCCTTGCTGCAGCTCTGGTGCAGCTGTGTTGTAAAAACCCTGTCAGAAATACGTATTAGATTTGCAGTAGCATTCCTAGCGCCCATTAACAATGTCGAACAAGAAACCACAAAGCATGCCTCTGTCTGTCTTTGTCTCATGTGATGTTTGAAAATAAGGTGCTTGCTGCTGTGTACCTTTAGCAGCCCTTTATCAAATTACAGTGGGGAGTTGGTCTTCACTGGGGGAGGTGACTTTTTTTTCTCCTTTTTTAGGTTTATACTGATGCATTCTAAAGTGGAAGCATTCATCATAATTTGTCCCGCATTTTTGTTCTGTTTTTTGTCTTGGAAACTGTGTACTAAGGGACTGCATGTCCCAGCTTTTCAACCTCAGTTTATAAGCAAAGCAGAGGTTTATTAATATTACACCTGGGGGGCTCAGTGTCTCCAAAGAAAGTTCTTCCCTGAGTATTTGTTAAGGCTGCACCATATTAGAACATGTAGCAATTGCAAAAATATTTTGTCTTTTTCGTCTTTTCTATATGTCCATCATACTCTTGCAATCTCATTTGTGTCCTAGTGACTAAACCTGGCATCATATAAAAAAAATTATGACTTCAGAACTCTTAAAATAGAGTCGCTGCCCCCCAAACAATCCTTTGCGACATTTATATAGTGCAGGTTGATATTGCTATTACAATATTTTCACCTTATATTGTTTAGGCCCAGCATTTATTCTTTCTGCTATGTTACCTGAGCACAGGGGAAATTGAACATGTGCCTATTTTTTTTGAACGATTTGCCAGGATTTTTATGTTATATTAGCTTGTTTATGTTTTTACACATGCAAATGTGCATGTTGATTTTTTAGGATTTAATTGATAGAATCGTTAAAAACCAGATGTTATTTTACTTCCATGTGTACTCTTTTATTTAGGTGTTTCTAACCAAATCCCATTAAAAACACATTCAAGCTCAAAATTGCGACATCACAGAATGTAAAAAAAAAGTGTTTCATGTAAATAATGCTTTCTATAGTTATATTTATCCGTCAAACTCGTTAATATTTTTCTATTTTTGTTTGTATTTCTGCACTTTGTGGCTATTACGAAGATTGTTTACTTAACAGGTGAGTCATTTAAATTGGTCCCTCACCAAACTGGTTAATGTTTGGACTAAAATCATTTGCACATCAGAGGAATCATTTATAGGTTTGTGTCTCTTGCATGAGGAAATGCGGACTGTTTTCATCTGCAGACTGTCGAGGGGAGGCGAAGCCAACGCAGGCTGTGTATTCACACTTGTGGAGTTTGAGGGGCCACACCCAGGGCTGCATAGGAAACAAAAGGGACCAGTTTACGAAACAAGGAGCCCGAGCTTCATTTGCATTGAATACCCCCCCCCCCCCCCC
>JAVLVB010001196.1:732871-749131 GCA_032876305.1 Orestias chungarensis
AACATTGGTCTAGAAACTTCTCTTCTATTTACTTTTATGGTAGGATTGATCGTTCGATTGTTTTGTACTGCGGTGTTGCGGGTTACAATAGAGCCGCGTGTGCCACAGGGTGTTACACACCAACAAAGCAACTACGCCTGTTGTATTTTAAGAAAATGTGGTTTTGTGATTTAAAGTAGGTTAAATATAAAGTGATGATTGAATGACACGTACAGAGTCCAGAACAATTCATCCCAAACAGGAATTACAAACAAAGTAAATAGAAAAAGTGTAAATAAATCCAATTCTACTATTTTAAGCATGATATTATGCAATGATTTTAGTAGCTTGTACAAAATGATTATTTTTTTCTCCTGTAATGAAAAGGATAAAATAGCTAAATGGGGCATGGTTGGATGAAGTACCATTTTCTCATGGTTTAAAAAGAAAAGAACAGATCATATCATATCTTGGTTCATGTCACCTCAGCCCATCGAGAGGACTGGTTGGTTGTTTGCCATCAGAACATCACATCTTTCTGTTACTAAAGCGGGGAAACTCACCATCGAAGGATTTAAGCAGCTTTTTATTTCATCTCGGTGCTTCTTAGGGTAATGCAGCTAAGTTTGTGATTTTGCCTCCTACTGTTATTATTCTTGAAGTTTGTTTTTGGGGTTTGCTTAGTTTTCGTTCTTATTTTTTTTAATTTTTAGGACATCATTGTCCCCAGCAGGAATCCGATTCTGCATGTGTGTTACATAGATTACTCTGATGTAAAGCTGAGATAACCGGAGGCCCAGACGGATTACTTTCTAAGTTCGCTCATGAGAAAGATGTCAGGAATGAGTTGGTTCAGCTCCACAAGTTCGGTGCTTAGAGATTTGATCCTTGGCGGACAGCTGCCTGTCATCTGTGACATACTCACAGATGCCCTCAATCACATCCACCGCCAAGCGGGCGGGGGGCTCCCGGTTGTTACGGAGTGGTCGGAGGACAAATTCTGTAGTTTGTTTTCCACTGACACAGTGATCCTACTGTATCTTTTTCATCAATGCAAATACGAGAAAGACGACACGTGTACGCTCAGGTCGCTTGTAAGTCAAAACGGTGGCCATGCTGCCATTGATCGTTCCGCCGCGTTTAATGCATTCATACAGGAAAGGAAAACATCGACTAACCCAGGCTGCACAATTCAGTGAAAAAACAAGCTGCCGGACTGCAAAACAAAAAAGAATATTCAAAGTTATTGCTACGTTTTGAACAGGCGTCAGCTTTATGGGTTTAAGGTTAGAGCTTCTAAGAATCTTCTGGTTTTCCTTCTCGGAAATCTGGTCATCCAGACAATGTTCCTTCTTGCTTTCATGTAAAAATGAAACACAGAGTTTCTGCTCATTGCATTGATTTAAAAAGTGCTTCTTGGCAAGAGAAGCTAAAAGTGTATTAATATAAGCTTTAAAGATGTTGATACGATGTTGATGAAGGATATAATTATAAATTGTGCTATGGTGGGATCAAGATCTAAGATTCAAATCTGTAGATTGGGTTAAATTTAAATCGGTTTTAGAATTACTGTTAATATAAACTGGTTTTCCATTTTTAAATATTAAGTTTGGAAATTGATGTTTTTGCCAGCAAAAGTCATACTTTTTTGGAACTTTTGTCATATTTCTGGGGAAATGTATGCTTACATTTCTTATCTACACACCTAAAACCTCATTGGATCTGCCTAAGCAGTGGTCAAACATGCCGTTTGGTGAAAGAAGTAGCTTTAAGTATGTCAGAAATAAAAAGTGATCGGTTAAAATGCAACAGGGCGATGGTGGGTCTGTCTTTCAAACTCTGCTGATATGAATCAAGCTCAGTGAGTCCGGCGAAACAGACTTCATAAGATGAGAGATGTGGTTAGTTGTTTGGGTTTGGCCCCAGGGGCATACTGGTTCGCAGCTGCAGAGATCGTCATTTGCCACACGCATTCATATGCAGACCATCCTTACGTGCTTCGTAGATAGTGGAGTACAGAAGCCTGCAGGGCTGATAAAGTGGAAATGGCTTGTTATTACCAACGCGTTGATAGCAGCTTTGGGCTCGTATCAAACACTGGCATGCCTTTGGATGTGCGTAAGCAGAGGTGACTTGTGTTGCATGGTGTTACTGTGAAGTTTCATAAGGGTCACCAAGTTAAAAAACATATGCACTTTAGTTTACATCTGCCCACAAAACGTAGGGAAACTGGAAGACTTAAAACTGCAACAGGAAAGCCTTTATAAGATAAATCTTTAAATAAACTATTTTAATACCTACTTTTAGCATTGCTGTTCTCATTTTCTGTTGCTCAATAACAACTTGTTTAATTACTAACAGCGGTCATCGGACACCTATAATACATATTTATAATTAGATCTTTATTATCAGCATAGAATCAGCATACCAAACCCATTGAATAATAATAAAGCTGAACATCAGAAATGATCTTAAATGATGATAATAAAATAGTAGATGATAATAAAACATTGATTTTAAACATAGAAAATATTTCTTTATAGATTTATTTTCTTTTAAATTTTACTTTTGAAAAACCTTGATGCAGCCCTATAAACTTCTCCAAACCTTGCATTGCAACAAAACAAGGTACATCTATGTTCTGCTAAAGTTTGAATTTTTTGAAAGCTGAAATTAAAAAGAACAGACTTTTGGATTTTTAAAAAAATAAAAAATGCCAAATTGATAGGGTACAAAATAAATAGGTTGTACACCTTTGCACGTAAATATGAGGACATTTTAGCCAAACGCTGCTAAGCTGAATATTACAACTGTGAAAAATGAATTAAGGTTGATAAAAGAAGTTGACTTGAACTGTTTGTTTGGTTCAAATACAACTAAGACCAGATTTTCTGGCAGCGGCCCAGACGGGTTCGGCGTGAGATGAAGGCTGAATGTGAAAGACTGACTTTATTCACTGTTTGATACGGCTTAGGATCTGTAGTGCTTTGGCACATAATTTCTTTTTTTTCAAAAACTGATTTAAACAGGATAATGATCCAAAATGTCCAAAAACAAAGAGATCTTACCAGTATTTTATTTTATGGGTTTAAACTAGGTATCAGTTTTGGTATTTCAGTCGGGACCACAGGACGGACTTCACCTTCAAGCGAAATGAGGAAAGATCCTCATAATTAGTACATATTTTGCTGCTTGTTAGAATGTGTGCATGTGCAGTCATGCACACAAACATGCTTACCTAAGTGTGCATTTTGCTTTTGAAGAAGCAACACAACACGCTTACTCACTGATGTGCAGTCATTTTCGAAATCACACCGATATTCACATTACCTTTTTCTTTCGTAATCAGTCTGTTCAGTTTTTTCGACTGCATGCTTCTGACAATCTTTGGTCGACCGTTATTGTGTGCTACAAAGACTCTAGAAACATGTCGTAGCAGAACCTCAATGACCCTGATTTCTTCAGGGGTGTCGACATACTGTCCCGACTGAAGGGGAGTTCTGAAACCGTAACTCATGAAGCCATTAGAATTAGACTATTTGGGGTAGTCAAAGTATCCTTGTAATGCTGGGACATGTCCCCGCATAGGTGTAGGCAACGTTGAAATTTACTACTTCCCAGCCCTAATAAATTCTCTTTAATTATCGGAGACAGGACAGAGGCTGGGGGAGGATGACAAAGTATTTGGAGGTGACGATAATCATTCTGAGTCTAACAAGCAGTGAATCATGTGCAACCTATGATGTACCACATTGTCAAGGTGTGATTACTGGTCTTACAGCAGCGTAGATTTGAGGATAGATGAAAGAATAAAGAAAGGCTAAAACTCTTGTTCTGTGCTGTTAAATCTTGTATGGATTTCTTACCTTAGGTTATGTCTTTTCTTGTTACTTATTAGCAGAATCATTTTTTTGTTTGTTGAAAATACCTTTTTTTAAATTAAACTCTGTACTGTACATCTGTAGATATAAGCCATTGTCACATTTACGTCTTACATTTTATTCAATGATTCAAACCATATTGTCTGAGTTAGATTTCCCTGTTTGTTTAGGAATCAATAAAAGTGTTGGAAAACTCTTTACCCCCTGTAGGGAGCAATTACATCAATAAGGACAACATTTTTTTATTTTATTTGGAAATCTTCAAGGATGTCTTTGGCCGCTTTTTCTGACTACAGTAATATCTATATAGTCCAAGTGCAACAGATAACCAGTTCTCTGTGTAACCGTTTTCCTAAAGCAACAGGTAAATTGACAGAAACCGATACGTCTCTGTGCCCTCCCTGTCGTTTCTTTCCCGAGGCCAGCTTATTGTGAGGCACCATTCTTGTCATCCGTGTCATCCGGCACACAATGCTGTGACATTTACTTGACCCCGTGAAGGAGACGATGACGCTCGCCGAGAAGTAAACATGAAAGAATTGGACCAAGTAAAAGAAAGTAATATCTTTAATGTAACCTATCAAAGGAGAAATGGTGAAATACAACGAGAAAGGGGAAAGAAATAGGGCTAGAGGATAATCTTTCTTTTTTTCTAGGCCCCTTTCTGACTTCAAAGAAGCTGCCTGTGAGAAGAAAGTATTCCTCTCCACTCAACCGTATGGCTTTGTTACTCTCCTGATTTCACCCTGCTAGGCTTCCAGCCCTAAAAACCCCATTCTGGACACATTTACCTATTGCTTCCAATGACAATAGGGATGTAAATGGCATCTGTTGAAAGGATTTTATTAGGGCTTTGTTTTTTGTGAGTCTGCTTCCTCTTCTCTGGTCTTCAAGGCAGAAATTCAACTTTTACTTTATTTTTGTTGTTGGTTCATCTCATTTTTGATGAGCCTAAAAAGTTATTGGAAGACCAAAAGTCTCCATTAATCTGTCCTAAACTAAAGTTTAATTGGGGGACAGGGGCAGGGTTTACCCAATATTTCACAAAAATGTAAGACAGGACAAAAAAACAAAACAGGCACATATCGAATCTGATATCATCATCACAGTTATTAATATTATTGCCATCGCAAGATTTTCCAGCATCCTACAGCCCCTACCCGTTTCTGTGGTTTTAGATGGAGTAACTGGAGCTGCGGTCTTTATCGACTCTGTCTTTGTCTACATGGCTGATTTCTCACTTGTCGGTTATTGGATTAAATGCTTGAATGAATTAGTGCTTTACTGCTCGCTGACGCACTGAGCAGATGCATGAATGAGTCATTGATTGAGCAAATGCATTGGCTGGGAGATCAACTGCGTTCGCACAGCTGATATGTTAGATATGTCAAACCTTGTGTGTTGCCCGGCGCAATCTACCAAACAGTTGCCGTGAGCGTGTTCATGTTACAAATCCATCAGGAAGACAGACGTTTCCAGCTTGCTTCTGGCTTTCTAAGCAGTTTTTGAGAAGTACGCTAAGCACAATTCCTCAAGCCACAATGGATGTCCGTGGACGTCGGTGGATTAAGCCACTCTAGTTGAAAGACAGAAATATGTGCATGCAATTGGCGTGCATGAATTCCACAAAACTAAAGGTAGCATCAAAGAATCAAAACATGTTTGATGTTTAAGCCGTGCTATTAAGCAAATGCAGCATGACAGCTCGCAATTTCCAGAGCTTGTCTTTGTGTAATTGTTACCCTTCACCCTTCCTTCGACACCCCAATAGATCCAACTAATCCATTAACAATTTATAGTGGTTCTGTTCCTGAAGATGACAGCAGGTCTGAAAGCAAGCCTTCAGGCCCCGAATACTCGACAGGATCACAGAAGGTGAAGTAGGCGAGGGAGTTCTGCCGTGGCTAATTGGGAATGAAAACCAACAATTATAGCAGTCAGCCTTGGAGAAAAAAAGTCACTTTTATACCATTGTGGTTGATTTGTGTTTGCTTACCTTCGCCATCGTCAGTGTAGGAAGGCTGTTATTCCTTCGGTGCTTGTTAAAAGCAGACGTGCCCTTTGCAGTGGATGTAGTTAACCAGAAAAAGGGAAGGTACGACTGATTCCCCTTAGAATGGAGAGTAGTAATGGAGTATAATATTCTGCTGTGACTGATGATTTGTTAAAACACAGTTGGTTATTTTGTGAATGCTCACTCTGCTTTTACTATTTGCAAAAATGTCACATATAGTCTCCAGAACCCACACAAATGATTTTATGTGTCTATGCATTTTAAGACTCGAGAACTTGGAAAATATCTAGAAATGTCTATTATATTTTTAGGTAGGATCATGATGGATAAGTTTTCCAATGCATAACAACGCGTTGATGGGGAATTCACTGCAAGAATGTGAACCACTATTAAGATGATGGTGCTGGGCACAAATTCGTAATAAAGGGGGATGTTTTAGTGGCTGACTAGTTGGTGACATCATCTGTTTGGACAAGCTGTGTCTGTGGAAGGGGGCGGACGCTGGCAGAGGGCCACAGAAAAACTCAGTAGGGGTGGTAGCAGGTTGGGGCAACACAGCAGGCGTTTAGCAGATGTCGATGGGTGCCCCCGTCTCATACCGTATCCGGGTATGTGAGATGGGACAGTCTCCAGTGGAGACCAGCAAAAGCTTGTTAAGACAGACACACACACACACAAAAAAAACTGTCCCTAAAAGATTTGCCCTATTTAAAGTGACGCAAGCCTCATGGTTTCCCTGGGCGACCTCCTCCCCCAAGCCTCGTAACAACCCCCCCCAATCTTCCCACCTCGCTTTTATTTCTTCTCTGCTTTGTTAAAAGGAGCCAATCGTGCGTCAGATGGTAACTAGGCACCCTATTTATCAGTAACCAGCACCAACAATAAGTGTAACTCGACACCTCCTTTGAGGGGAAACGAGCAGAGGAAAGTAGAGTTGGTATGAAGCAGTGGAAGAATAGAAAAGTGAGGTGATTAAAAAGTGGGAACATTCTCTAAATTTTGACATTTCTTTACATTATGTCTAATTTGGAGTAAAAACTATATCTTTATTTTCTCATTGGCTTTAGTTTAGGTTTATTGTAACGTCTTGTGGTGTGGTTAAAACCAACCGTTCGACTAAAGCTTAGCCGTGTTACGTTGTAAACACTAGTATGCAGAAACGAGAAGGCTGGAAGAAAGATCTAGTGTCGGTGTAATGGATATATGGGGCCCGATTAGGCCATTTATGGTTGGGTAGCTCTTAAGAGAGCGGTGTGGACAAACCTGTGAGGATTCTTTTGATTGCCGTGGACTCCCCCCTCCCTAAACCAACTATTTGTCCAGTTAGCTTATCAAATGGGATCGATGGTTTGATAGTGAACGGGAAAGAAGAAGCATTGTGCACATACCAGCGTCTAAAAAAGGGGTGTTTTATGAGTGTGTGCAA
Organism: Orestias chungarensis; assembly: GCA_032876305.1. NCBI lineage: Eukaryota > Metazoa > Chordata > Actinopteri > Cyprinodontiformes > Cyprinodontidae > Orestias > Orestias chungarensis. The sequence continues at coordinate 740,172 of JAVLVB010001196.1, forward strand.
ATTACGTAGCATTGGAAGTGTGTTTCTTTGCACGCTCACATGTTAGTGCATGTGTTATGTTAGGAATATCTAGGGTGCACAGAATGGCTGGCTGTTGATGCCTGGAAGAAAATGTATGTAACTGTGTGCAAGTATCTTTGCATTCGGGGTTAAGGGACTTCTACAAAACATAGAAAGCCTTTTTGAACTCATCACCTCCCTGCACACATTCTTATAGTGTTTTTCTATTTCTTCTGTTTTCTTTTATGCAATGTCTGCTTACAAAATCTACACCTAAGGCACAAGACTTTAATCGAGCCATTCCATTGTTGCTTTTGCTCCTTGTTTGGGGTTTGTTATCCGTCTGAAAAGTGAAACTCCGTCCCCATTCTAAGCTTTTTTCAAGATCTAGCATTCTTACTTTCTCTTTATTCACAGCTTCTTGCATCTTCTTTCATTTCCTTCTTGTACCCTCATTTTTTCCTCCTTTTGTTTTACCTCTTTCATTTAGATCCTGTATCCTTGTGTTCCTACTGTAGTTTGTCTATCCTTCTGCCTGTTCCGTCCTTGTGTCCTCTCTCTCCACCCCGCTTGGTAGCCCTTTTCTGCTATAAATTTTTTGCAACCATTATTATTTCATATCTAAAAGTTGTGAAAAAGATTCTAAATCGTCCAAAGAGCGAAATAATTACTGGCCCTTTAATTGTGTAGGAAGCCTTTATTTGGATGCACCTTGTGTCCTCAAGGCTGACTATCTTCCATGGTTATAGTAAGAAAAAGTACTTCTACTGTATCATGCCACCACTACCATGATTTAATATCATTGAAACCTTCTAACTCCCTCTATGATTTTTGCATTTGGATGACAAACCAATTTTCTGTTTTACAGCTGCTTTTCTGTGACGTTGCATCTAAAATATATATATATATTTTACAAATACAACTGTTGTGCTATTACGTGTATGAGTGTTATAGTAACTTGGGTTGCATGTATGCTCGTAGTTGTTTGTTTTTTTAAAGACAGCGGCAAAAAAAAGACAAATCGAAGATAGCACAGAAGATGAAATTTGTAACAACATGAACTTTGACCACACCTCACATAGTTTGTTTCTTCTCATCTTCCAGCTCTTGACAAGCCATAATGATGCTCATTATTGTTTTTACATGATGTCAAGAGCTGCTAATAATTTGGAGTTTGCATGTCTGGACTTGTGCATGAAGTGCACTGAGGTGGTCTCACAAACAGGTTTTTGGTCAGTCTGCTTTGGAATAACTAGTCTGTACAAATACAAAATATTTAAATGTTTTCCTTATATAGTTTAGAAAAAAGAAGAAATCCTGTTTATAGTACAAGACAAAAGAAGCAGCTCATGTATAGTTGGAGCTTTTACCTTCTGCGTGAATGCGATAACACCCACATTAACCATTGTTTTTTTTTCTGTTTTGGCGCCGTATCATTTTGGGGAAGCAAAGCCAGATGACACCTGGTAGCTGCAACCTCTGAACCTTTAATAAGGGGATGCAGAGGCTTTAATTTTATTAGTTGGCTTAAGGGAAAGCCAGGGAGGCATAAGAGAGCAATGCTTTAGGACACGGTTAAAACTGAGACCGCTGGGTTCTGCTCTGGAAGACCCTAAAATGTCTCTCTTAAATCACATGATGTGCTTCTGTATTTCTCTGTTGTAGCTACGCTCCGACAACGTTCTAATTGAGTTTACATCAGGCAGACGAGGCAAGCGCCGCATGACACCTGATTCATTTGGAATACATTGAATTGATTTAAACAAGTTAGACGCCACAAATTGTTGTCCCCACAAACTCCCTTCATATTTTCTTCTTTAAACTAGTTACACACCAGAATGTTTGCCGGTAAGCTTATTACAACCCTTATCTCGTTATACCCACTCTGCTGATGGCATGCACATGTTGATGTCAGGAACAAAAGTGATGAAAGTGGCTGTAGTTTTTGAAGGCATCAACAGAAACCAACCCTTAAGGACTAAAATAAGTCAGTCGATTATTTGACTGGTCTCCTCGTCCAGGTTAGTCTAGTATTGTCTGATCACAAACAGGGCTTCTTTTCTTCTCGCCGCTCTCTCCCAGGGATTCTAAATGGGACATAGATATTTAAGCTGGGCCGGTTCTTGGCCCGTCGTCCGATGCCTCAGCGCTCTGTTTAACTACGTCCAGTAAGGGCAGTTGGGGAAGGCTTGGGGAACGCATGAGCGGTGATGCAGGCTTCTGAAATCGTTTAATTGATGACAAAGTGCTACTCAACAGATCTGTCCAGCTTACTAGTGAGGAACCTGAGGTACATGAAGGGGAATTTGGCATGCAGCTTTTTAAATACGCAGTGTGTTTATGCAAAAATATTGACTATAGGTTAGAAATTCTCCTCCATGATGGATGTCTCCAGCAGTCAGGCCAGTCTCGGATGACACGATTGTCTTTGGACTTTGGGGGTAATGGAAGTCCATGCATTCAGAGGCAGAGAGGCCCAGGATAAGTTCAAATGTCCGCACCACCCGTGCAGCCCAGCGACTCCTCGTCTCGCAAACATAAATCAGAGTCTTCCTTCAGGGTTCTAAGGTTTAAAAGCCTGCACACATGTAGGCAGTTGCATATTTTACTCAACCTCAGGACGTCGATTTTGAAGCACACTCTTTCTTTTTTTTCCAAGACTTTCATGCTGGACTTTTCAGTTTATTCCTGTGCTTACTCGGACTTGTCACGTGATTGAAAGTATTGCATAGTTCCATACTTTAACTGGGGAAATAATTCCTAACAAAAATCAAGCTTGCATCACGACAAGCCGTATTAAATCTAGAGAAAACTGTGTTAATATTTTTAAGGAAATAATCCGATAGGCTAGATTAGGTCCAGGCAGTGTTGCTTAAAAGAGAATCTAAGCAGCAGAATATTGATGCAAAGCTGTTTTATACGTTTTATAACATGAGACGTATAAACTCTTACCCCCTTTCCCATGCTAGAGTCATCATCCGTAACCTGACAGCTCACCTGTTTTCTCATCTCTCAAATAAATGAGTGACTGGTTCTGGGTCAGCCAGCTTGTCTCGGTGTGTTGCCACCTGTTCTCCACCTGTGGTTTTGGACGTTATTCCACTGACAGCCGGCCTCGTACGCACACTCGCCCGACTGCTAGGCCTCACCCGCTCTCCGTCTTGAGTCCAGAAGAGAAAGGGTTCTTTTGTGTTAGCCTCGTTTGAGTTTTTAATTTATGAAAGCTTACAAGGAACGTGGAAAAGAAAGAGCTAATCCCACTACTGCGATTACTACTGAGAGCAGAAGAAGAAATAGGGGTCGGCAGGGGGTAATAGGCAGATTAGGCTCGGTTTGACAGCCTGCAGGTGTTGTGGAGGAATAACCAGGTAGGATTAGAAATGATCATAGTGTAGAGTTTGCATGTTCTCCGAAAACATGAATAGGCTTTCTCTGGATACAATGAGTGTCTTGCAAACAGATCAGGCATTTAATGTTAGTTGTAAAACATTTCCATATATCTAGTGTTTTTATATTTGCAAAGACCAAGAGAGAAAGACTTGGGAAACTTGATTGAACTTTCTTTATCTATAAAACATCGAGTTTCGTACAATATTCCCAATCACAACCATCTGACTTTCTTTAGATTTTGTTCCATTTTTCTGAATGAGTGCTCAAAGTGCTCTCTTTTCCAAACACTCTGATCCCTCACGGAGATGGGCTCACCTGAGAAGACATGTGACCCGCAGCTTGCCGACAGAGATGAGAAGGAGCTTTTCTTGAAATGCTTCCAGACTCTTGCGCACAGATAGGTAGAAACACTCGAACATGTGACATGAATCGCTCTCCTGTCAAGACTCTTAAGGCCAGGAAGAACAGAGACGCCGTTAGATGTTGTCGTACTTGTGCAGGTGCGGAAAGATTGATGAAGCGTTGGTGTTTTGATGTCGAAAACGTAGTTTTTAATGGAATGGAATGAAGTACAGTTGGAGCCTGCTCTCGAATCCGCATTGGTTCACCTGCTTCCCCCCTGCATTCCTGCGGTTAATCATCTACACTCGCTTAGTTCATGTTTGTGTTCGGAATCTCTACAGAGTAGTGATTAAAATCTATTGACTCAAATGAATCAAAATATAAAGCCATTAGCTCGCAGTCAATTTTTGGCACGAGTTTTCTTTCCTGGAAGTTATCCGAGTCACTGTTTAGCCTCAGGTTGCTGTTGCTTATTGTGAACATTTTGTCCTTGTACACTGGAACGATGGGACTCTTAACAAGCTGTGTAACAGCATGATCCATCTTTGTAAAAGTGATAGATGGTGTTTCTAAATGGTCGCCGGTTTGAAACGGTAACATTTTACAATTAAGGCCCAAACCCAATAAATAGGCCAAGCCTGGTAACCACACATTTCATTAGGAGGTACCATTGTAAAAACGGCCATGTCATACCATCAGGTTAATTATTTACTTGATTAAAATGTTGCAGTTTTAAAGCAAATTTGCTCATTTGTTCTTATGAAAGCGCTTTGGCAAATAAATAAAAGAATAAATAAATAAACAGAGACCGATAAACAACTTGGTTTTTCCAGGAATATTTTATGATCGTTGGTTTTCTTATTTGATGCAAACCTTTTGGTTTAAGATGCGCTCATAGCCATTATCAGGCCTTTGCTTCATTTGGGATGTACACGATTGTTGGTGTTTAAAACAAGCTTTTAGGTCATGAAGTGCCAACTGTGTGGGACCAGAGTACTGAGAGAGTCTGCTCTAGTTTAACTTGACATGGATGCTGTACGAGGTATAGGGGCAGGTTTGCCAGTGTGGTTTTATGTTTTTAAATTATGTTAAATGGTGAGTTGAATGTTTATATGAGAATAAAACTGAAGGGAGAGAGGCAATGCTTTTTTCCCAGGAAGCACTCGCGTTTTAGTTCTTTTACGGAAAAAAAACAACCTAACATGACATTGCAGAGTAAAGTTTTGCTCTCTATCATTTCCATTTTAACCCTACAGTTCTCCATTTTCCAGAGACAGAGCTCTCTCTCATTTCCTATCTCGTTTTGTTTTTCCAGAGCTGGCCGTGTATCGTTTGATTAATGATGCTTTGATTGAGGTGCTGTCAATGCAGGTTTAGTTTTTCTCTCTTTTTTTTTTTTTTTCCCTGACAATTTTCCTCTGCATTCGTTAAACAGGATGTCTGTCGGTGCGTCTGCGGCCTCCTGATACCCGATCTGATGATAGCGCTGGTTGGCATTCAACAGGAGCAGAAAAAAATTGACATCAGTGGACATTTTGTTGAATCCAAAAAAAATTCTGCTGGGGGAGCCAACGTTCGTTGTTGAAATGGAAATGTTTAAATAGCATATATAGCGTTACGAGGAAATCGAAAGATAAGATTAGAAACAAAGAATTTTAAACATTTCATAACATTTTTTGTCCTCATCGTATTTCTTTACATTTTCATTTAGTAGCCTAAAAATCATGGCGATATGTTTTTTTTTTTTTACGGAATCAACTTTTCTTGTCCTGAAAAAAACAAATATAAATTCAACAAGTAAAATTTTATTTTACCTGTTTTGAATTATTATTTTTTTGGGGGGGAAATCCATAACTTCCTGTTTTACAAGCCTTTCAGAATAAACTCTGCTCAGCCACTGGCCGGAAGGCGAATGCAAACTTTGTATTGATTCACAATAAGAGCTACTTTTCTAAAGCAGAGGCAGGTTGAGAGAGCGTTAAATGGAGGGTGGTTTTACTGTAGCGCTGTCAGGGAATCTAAAGCAACTGAGCTAACTTTGTTTTGAATGCTGTGCTGTAAAAAATTACCAGGTGTTTTAAAGTGTTGCCAGGCAGAAAATGCACAATACTTATTTATTAATTTTTTTGCCATTCTTTCTGCAGCTTTGTTTTATAGGGCCTCCATGGTTAGTGTCACCTTTTAATCCTGCAGTTTCTATTCTGTTCCACCCGGATGACTGTGTTAAGACCATTGCGGGCATATTTTTTAAGAACATGTCTCATGGGAAGATAATGACATTAAATATGAAATAATTTAACACTGGTGTTCCAAAATTAAATTTTATTTTTTTTTTTTTACTTTTGTTGCTGAATTACAAGGTTTGTCGTGAACTTGTCACCTCTCTCAACAACTGCCAGGGTCACAAACACGCTGATCGTTCTCTGTTGTTTTAAAAACCCTGCCATTACCTAGCTGACTAAACACCCCCTGTTAGTTTTTACACCGAGGAGATAGAGAGGGGAGGGGTTTGGCCACCAGGGTAGATAATAGCAGCAGTGCTTTGGTTATTCATACTTCAGCTTAAAAAAATGTCCTGGAGCAGAAACCCCAACTTACACTATCACTTTCTCCTGAACTGACTATGGCCGTCGTGTTACCTTTGGACATCTCTATTCACTTTCCTTCTATGCAGGCACGCTCTCTTTGTGTTTCTTACATAGCTGTGGGTTGCTACAACCCCTGTGTGGTTTTCAAGGACACTGACAGCTGGCAACAGTGTGTGTGGACACCCTGTTGGACACGCCGTGTGCAGAACCTGTGTGTGTTGTTTTGTGGTAAATCCAGATTAATGTTTCTAGAGAGGCACACTGACACTGGATATACACATTTTCTCAGTTTTTTTTTTCCTTTTTTTTTTTCTGCGTATGTCTACATGTGTGTAATGCATTTGTCATTTAGCACAGACACAAGTGTGTCACTGGGCCCAACTGCAGTTCCGAGAGATTTAAGGTTTTTCTATTATGTTATTTTTTAAAGACAGCTTAAAACAAAGCTTCTATCTGCCAGATTAATTTTAGGCAAATTCATATTTCTCTTTATTGACTTCGAAATGTGAAGAAGGGTGTTAATGGAATGACAAGTTCCACCTTATCTACATTAGCGTCTTGCATCTCCCACACTGCAATTGCTGTTGCTGTTATAACACTAATAACGTGTTATAACGCTGTTATAACTGTCAGAGGAATTAGGGTGATTAATTGGCAAGGCGATTGAGTCACTGGTTGCATTACGAAAGCAACTCCCTTCACAATAATCCCATCCAATATATGTGAAAACTCATGCCAATGACTGAAAAAACTCACGATTTTTTTAGAGGTTATCTATGAAGCAGCAAAAAATGTTGGTCTTTTTGACTGAACTGTGAAAGGATTCAGTGAAAGAGATCCATGTTTTGCCACTAACTGTTAATAAGCTTGCACTAGGCCGCAGCACTAGGTTAGGGTCTGGAACTGGTTCAGCAGAAAAACCAACCTGTTCCCAAACTTATTGGTTAACATTCTGTTACCCCAGTTGGCAAATGTGTCTAAGTGATGATGGCATTTTAAAGTGCACAGAACTGTGTTTACCCTGGCTTCTGCCCCCCAGACACACCCTTTCCAGTGTCCGGCCCATCCTCTCCACACTTGTGTGATCCCATGCTAGCAGCTGGTGGGCTTCTATTAATAGTCTTAGTCTGGATGCTTTGGAAAGACAACATTTTTCCTCTGGAATTCTCTCTTTCCATTATCTTTATCATGAAGTTTTGGGTTTTTCAGGAGAATAAATGCACAACCATGAGGCAGCCAAAGGAAAAACTCACATGTTCTTTTAACACTTATTATTTTTCATCTGCTTAAGTGAAACAACTTGAAGCTTTCTACCACAGCCTCCCAAACTCTGTTCAGAGACATGGGCTTCTTTTCCTCACCGTAAATCTCTCGGTTACAAACTGCTCACAAGTTCACATTTGGGTTTAAGTCAGGTGAGAGAGGAGGCCATGCCCTATATTTTTTCATCTTTAACATCGTTACTTGCCCGCTATGCAGACCCTCGATTGAATGGATGTGATGGAACATTGTTCTGCATAGAAGATTCCTGTCCCGCTGCCTGAGGAAACCAGGTCATCTTTAACAATACCGCACCTCAACCTTGCTGCCATTTTGACTCAAAGTTGAGCTCGCTGTCAGCCACAGGCACATCCATCTGGTCAATCAGGAGTCCCTTTTTTTCTTTGTCAGAGCATAAACCCTTTAAAAAGAAAACTGTCTTTTATTATTTCTTAACCCAAACTAAACAAACTAAACTAAACAGCTAATGTTTTGTTCCTTGCGTTTTCTTGCACTCCTTTTGATACCTATTTGGATCAAAATGTTTGATAGTTCTCATAAACTCTTGTCTAATGATTGTGCACACAGTGTTTTGGCCTTCCCACAGTTCATTGCTGGCTTACATTTTTGCTTCCAGGGCTGTGATCACTGTGCCTCAACGATACCAACCCCCCACCCCCCAACATTTAAAGGAAATCAGTAGCATTGCTTCCAAGGAGATAAATAGTTTGAATACCTTATTGCGGAGAGAGAAGGTAGAAATAGGAATTAAAGTGGTAGATGCCCGCAGAAATGAGGCTTTGTAGTTGCGTGTAGTTTGGCCTGCTGGTAACAGATCATTTCAGGCCCTACTATGTTACACAGCAGTGGGATGATGTGCTGGCCTAATGTTTGACTCGGCACTGAGCAGGTATGTGCCCCCATGCGTGTGGAACATCAAGACGCACTGTTATTTCCTAAATCAAGACTGTGTACACATTATAATGGAGTTAGTACGGCAAGGGTGTCTTAAAGAGGGACAGGTGATGGATCTCTGGCGGCAAGTGGGATAATGGTGTAGTACCAGACGTTGTGGGAAAAGGCAGGTGTAGAGTGGTCTGTCTGTTAGTGTGCGGTGTTGACTGAGCAGCCAGATTCCACAACGTTAAAGCAACTCAATCTATCGTGGCTGCAGGATTATTTTGTATTATTGGTGAGTGATCTGGTAATGTGTGTTATAAGGTTCAGATGCATGATAATAAATGGATTTTCTGCTTTTTAATGATGTGATTTATGATAAGGTGTATATGATGGGATTTATATATATATATATATATATATATATATATATATATATATATATATATATATATATATATATATATATATATATATATATAT
>JAVLVB010001196.1:749231-778217 GCA_032876305.1 Orestias chungarensis
GTATTTCACCCTGACTGCCATCCATCAAAATGTAAAGCCATCACATTGAACTGAGAGTGACAAGTTTTGCCTTTTCAGTTGGATATAGGTCGGGGGCAGTGTTGCCAGACCCATCACTAACGTTAGCTAATCAGTGATGGAGACAGGTCAGTGAGGCTTTGCTATGAACCAGAAATGGGTGGACATGTGTTTCAATAGGGTAACTCAAAAACCGCCAATCTGACTTCAAACCAGCCCAAATTATCTTTACCCGCCCAAAGCAATTTTTACTCTCAAAATAGAAATGATTGGGCCCAATCTGGCAACACTGGTCGGGGGTTTGACAATAAAAAAATGCCAAAGGAAAGATTTCCCTTTGCATAATGATCACAGTGTTTCACGGTGGTTGAGAGTTCGCATTTTTTGTCTCCTCCATTTGACCAGTAGAAGTTCTTCCTCACATCTTGTGTTTCCACTGATATTGCTGGTGGCAAACTGCAAAGGAAATTCAGATTTTACCAAATATTAACAAATAGTTCATAACTATTACATTTCCTGTTAACAGATTTCTTCTGACGTGCTTTAAGGTTATTCAGTACTTTGGCTCCTGCTAATCCCTTCATTATTCTCTTGTGTTGCGTGTAAACCGATAATATTCATCCAGAATACAACATTTGAACTGTAAATAGGTCATGCTGCATGCTGATTTTTTTTTTGTGGCACATGTGCCTAAATAAAATTTGAAAACCCCTCCAGATTCATTACCCCAGCCTACATGTTAAAGTTAGATTTTGAAAGATCTGACTGACACATTCATGCACGTGCCTAGTAAACCAGCATTTGCTCATTATCAAAATATTTATCCGCTCTGTTTATTATTACTTGCTCATAGATTACCCAGATCTGATTTCAAACAAGCTTTACATAACTGCTTACGTTTATTATACTTGCAGTGTTTGAAGAGGATTTTGACTCAAACCAAATATGTCATGCCTGTAGATAAACAGATCAACAGATGAACGGATTAAAACAAATGCAATTATACAGAACAGACAATACCTATCATGTTATTGCTTTTTCTAGATAGATATTCTTACCTTTTGATGTCGTAAATTCTTCCCAGTAGAAAGATTTTACACATAGACACTAAAGATATTGAGGTTGTAGGTACAAGAACAGATTTGCTCATGATTGTCTGCTTTTGGATTGCCTGCTCATGATGAGTCAGTTGTTGAGACAGTTAGTTTTACCCGACGCCGGTGGACTCTTAGGACTAACATAAAAAGAAAGAAATACAATACTACAACTCGATCTACCGTAACTTGATCTTACTGGGTTTATTTAAATTGTAAATGCAAAAGTTGCTCCCGTTGAGTATGGTAGCCTTTCTTTCAGCCAATTGACTGGAGGTTAACAGCAACAGGAAAGGGAGGGACAACGCTGTTCTATGAGTAATACTGGAACCTGTGCTAAGCTTTCTCGTTAGTATTATCTATGGGATAAATTTTGTGCCACTAGGAATTGAAATTGAATTTTTGATATCTGAATGTGAATCATTCATTTTGAACCTGAATTGATCATTTTGAGTAATTGCTTTTAAAATCTGAATCTGAGTAGACTAGTCTGAAATTGAATCTGTTGTTTTGAATGTGTATGACAATAAAATCAAAACTGTACTTAAAACGCGAATTGTTGCCCTCTGCGTTCGACTAGTTTTGCCCGACACCAGGCCCCGGATGTGTGGCACAAAAAATGTCATTGAAAAACTGAATCTGAATGGAGAGAAGTGAAACTGAAAAGTGAGAATGAATTAAGGAGCTGAATTTTTCAATAAACTTAAATGCGGTTTTGATTTTATTGTCATACACATTCAAACCAACAGATTCAATTTCAGATTATACTACTCAGATTCAGATTTTAAAAGCAATTATTCAACATGATCAATTCAGGTTTTAAGATGAATGATTCACATTCAGATATAAAAGATTCTATTTCAATTCCTAGTGGCTCAAAATGTATCCCATAATTATCGATGGTGCCTTTTAAAAAAATGTTTTAATTAAAATGTATGTTCTTTGCAGTCTGGCATAAATTTAGCTTTGTTATTCCTCTCGTCGTGATCCTATTTGTCGTTTTTGTTATCTGATAAGTGTCTAACTGAGAGTATCATAGTCCCTTCCAATGCATATGGACAATGTGGTCACGAAAATCTGCTCTGCATGTGGATGTCTGAATTATCTCACACAAGCTTAGGGTGTAAAGTAGACCTAGGTTTAGCCCTTTACTAGACCAGCTGTGTATGTATAGGCAGTGAGAACTACATCATGGGAAATTTGGGTATAAAATATGCACTTGGTTGTTGTCCTTGGTTCCCATCCAGTTGGTTTAGAAATTGATTCAGTATTAGCAAAGCCTGTTACTGATCTGTGCTGCAACAAGTTTACTTGAAAACTAAGCTAATCTCTCTCTCTCACAGATGGCCTCCATCAGGTCGTTGCCGTGTGCACGCTGCGCGTCACCATCATCACCGACGACATGCTCACCAACAGCATCACGGTGCGTCTGGAGAACATGTCACAGGAGCGCTTCCTGTCTCCCCTCCTCAGCCTCTTCCTCGAAGGGGTGGCGGCTGTGCTGTCCACCAAACGGGAGGCCGTGTTCGTGTTCAACATCCAGAATGACACCGACGTGCAGGGCTCCATCTTAAACGTCACATTTTCGGCGAGGCAGCCCGGAGGCACCGCCGGCAAAGGAACCTTCTTCCCCTCCGAGGAGCTCCAGGAGCAGATTTACCTGAACAGGACCCTGCTGAGGTTGATAACGTCTCAGGAGGTAGCCCACATGTGAAACCTAAAGGTAAAACCAAAAGGGATCGCATGATTGTTCGGATGACTCCAGTGTCATCTTCTCTGCAGGTGTTGCCGTTTGATGATAACATCTGCCTGCGGGAGCCCTGTGAGAACTACATGAAGTGTGTCTCGGTGCTAAAGTTTGACAGCTCGCCGCCATTTATCGCCTCTGGAACGGTTCTGTTTCGGCCCATCCACCCCATCAACGGGCTCCGGTGCCGATGCCCGGCGGGTTTCACCGGGGACTACTGCGAAACCGAGATCGACCTCTGCTACTCCGGCCCATGCAAGAACAACGGGAGGTGCCGCAGCCGAGAGGGAGGCTACACCTGCGAGTGCCTGGAAGACTTTACAGGTAGGCTAGGTTTTAGATTAAGTAGCAGTTATCTTATCCAATTAAGATGTGGGGGGTCGTTTTGTTGAGCGGATGAAGCAGATGCATAGTGTAACAAAAGATGAAGTTTGTTATTAATTTGTACTCATTGCTGTGATGCCAATGCCATGTATTTTTCTACTATGAACAATGAAATACTCTTTAAAGCATTGTTTGTTTTTAGAATGGCACGTTTGTTTTATTTATTTATTTTTTCAATAAGGAATTTCAGAACATGCATTTGGTTAAACATTCCTGTTTGTTTTAATATTGTCAGAGAGAGAACTTTACTACAGGTTGTTGCCTAACCAGACTTAATTTGGCGGCTGGGATTGATACTGACTGTGAAAAGGCACAAGCTGTGGGAAGAGTTGGATGGGTCCATTGTTCCCACCGAAACATTTTCCAAAATATTTCCCGATCTCGGTGATCTTCCTGCTGTACATCCCTCTCCTAAATTTGATACCTGGTCTTCTCTGCTTCACTGTCTCCCCCTAATAGACCTGGGTAGCCTCTGATAGTGCTCATGCCTCATCCTTGTCCAACACCCTGCCACCCCCCTCTGTTTCTCTTCTTCATATCTGATGTAATTATCTGATTATAACTGCCTTTGTCACTCATAGAGCTTTTTTGCCCACATCTCCCATGTCATCTTCTCCACTTATCTACTATATTTCCCTTTCCTACATCTCGGTGTCCCCTCTTTGAAGGTCACAGTTCAACTCTGGATAACCAGGGCCATCAGGGACCATTATGGGCCTGATGACAGCAGGGACGGGATTGGTTTGTTCTCCTTGGGTTTCCGACATTACAGGGAAATGGATCCTTATAATTCTCCCTTTCGGAAAAAAGGATTATGTTGAGGAGAGACGGGCCATTAGCTGGTTCCAAGCTGTGATGCTGTGGGGGTCTGAATGTGGCTTCGATGAAGAGATCACATCCGGATTTTAGGTGGACACACCACACAGGAGACAGAGTAAAGGAGATATATGTCAGGAATTTAAATTAGTTGAGCCAGGAAGCTGATTTCAGTTAGTTGATTTTTGAGCTAAGCTACATCAGTATGCTCATTATTGGAGAATTTCCCATTATGGGACTTAAAATTAGATGATGTGATATTATAGATATAACCCTATACTTTTATCTGCATGGACTAAATCCTACCAAGGTGAATTCAACATTTAGATTAGATTGATTAAAACTTTTCAGTCTTGCTGTAGATATGCCACCTTACAGCTTTATCCACACACCGGACTAAGTTTTAAAGCCTCTGTTTCATCTGCCATCCTCACAGTGGATGCAGTACTCCGTGTTGATGTGTCACAAAAATTCCCAACAAATTAATCTATAGTTTCCAGTTCTGACATGGCAAAGCACAGTACAGCACCAAAGGTATGTCGGCCCACACTTGTGCAAGGCACTGCAGCACTTAGACGAGCTTCACTCAATCAAAGGCGTTGTTTTTTCTTCAGGAATTGAATTCCAGACCGATTACACTGAGTCTGGATTTCAGACGAGGGCATGCTTCACAGAAAGGATAAAATAATGATAACTTAACAAGACAGCGTGGTCATTAATCATCCTCAGAGCTTTGCACATTAGGCTCAGTAGAGTTCGCAGAAGCAACATAGAGAAACTGCTTAACAAACTACTGCTTTCCCTTTTAGGCGAGCATTGTGATGTCAATGCATCTTCAGGCCGCTGTGTCCCTGGGGTTTGCAAGAATGGTGGGAAATGTGTCAACCGGCTGGCTGGAGGTTTCATGTGCGAGTGTCTACCAGGAGAGTTTGAGAAGCCCTACTGTGAAATTACCACCCGCAGTTTCCCCGGACAGTCGTTCGTGACGTTCAGGGGTCTCCGGCAAAGGTTCCACTTTACCGTCTCCTTCATGTATGTAGCTTCTCAACTTCTTTTTTTTGCTATTTTGTTGATTTGATATTTTCTTTGTTTGGCAATTATACACGTAGAGCTTGTAAAGATCTATTATTTATTGCCTTTACTGGTTGTTCAAATTTTAAGTTGCACTTAGGATGGACTTAAAAAAAAGACACTGTTGTAGTTAAAGAATATTTTCTTTGCCTACATGCCTAAATGCTGGGTTTTTATCGAGATTGTGTAATCAAATGTAGTATTTCAGGAGCAGTTTTAGTTATTGTAGTTAACTAATTACAACAAAAACACATAAAATGTCATCTGAACTTATGAAAATGCAGTATCTAGAATATTGCCAACATATTCAGTAATCGTAAGCCCTCTGCATTTCAAATGGCTTAATATGCTAACTTTTTTCTTGACCATTGAAATTCAGATTCTAATTACAAAGTGCAGCCCTGGTAATATAAGGGAGCGGAGTTCATTGAGCTGAAGTATAGCTTAGGCAGGCCGAGACATGCAACACTAACTTATCCATTGTGGTGAGACACACCACATCTAAATGTGCAACTTTATGAGATTTGTTTCTCACACTCTCCATAAACCTGAAACTGCTTGAGGAAAGACAACTCTGGTTTGGCAAGTTATTTTATTGGCTCACGGTCACTATGGATCCGAAGTGTTAAACTATAATCCTGTATGCTGCAGTCACTGATGATAAAGGTGAGACTTGTTATTGCAATTCGTCCACAGCGAGAGGGCGAGAAAAGGTTTACAGTGGGGCGAAAACAGGAAGGGCTGCGTGATGTTTCCCTTATCAGTGTTTGACTACAGCCATCCTGACTTCCTGCTCTCCTGGCCTCGCCAGCATCTGTCGTCTGACTCCACTGCCCTCACCTTCCACTCCAAACATGCAGCTACGCATCTGAATTCTATACCCACCTAAAATAAACAAGTGCCCAGAGGGTAGAGCTCATGAATCTTTTAAGGCGAGGAAGTGGCTTCATCAATGAGTCGAACATCCTGTACATGCTTTTTTACTTAAAAAGCCATCTTGAAGGTCCTGAAGGTCTGTTTGACTTGCAGAATGGTTCGGATATTTGTACAGGAAACTTAAGCTTGGAGATACGTATCCTAGATTATATCTGAATAGGTCATAAGTGGAGCTCCACCAATCGCGTGTTTCAGTGTTTCGCATGGGTTTTCCATACACAGTGTTAATGGTTTTAGTTAGCTCTGTTCTTTTTTTAAAACTACAGTTAAAAGCCATCAAAAGACTTTTTCCAGCTTTGTTGCTGTAGGCATATGAGACGTATCTTTCACACCAGATCTTTTTAGTCCTGCATGCACTGTCCACACCTCTATCACTTGAGCTAATATATATATATATATATATATGTATTAGCTCAAGCTAATGCTAATATTCCTTAAGATAAGGGGAATGGTTTCCAAAAGTGTGTACACATTTCAAAAGGGAGAATTTTCCATAACTTTCTCCAGTGTGATAAAATGTCCTTGTAGCAACGTTCAAAGAAATGTCTAAAGATTTCTACCTGCAAGTGCAAAAAAGAGCAAAAAATACAAAGACCAGCCACCAGTAAGTCTCCATAAGTACGTAGCTTTTTAAAAATTACCCCTCCCAGCTTATTATTGTTGATACATATCTTTTACTGAATGTTGTTAACTTTGACCCTTCTCAGAGTAGCGACCTCCACACTAAGGCTCACTATAGCTTAGATCCTCTTGCAGTCACCGGATGCGGATGCATCTTTTCAGATTTGAAATGCGACACCTATCGGTCACAAATGTAAGAATCCTTTTGTCCGCAGGTTTGCTACCAGAGAAAGAAATGCCCTGCTCCTCTACAACGGCAGGTTCAACGAGAAACACGACTTCATCGCCCTGGAGATCATTGAGGAACAGATTCATCTCACATTCTCCGGAGGTGCTGTTTTTGTTTTTTACTGTATCCTCTTTACTGTTTGTGTTTTTTTTCCCCCCCACCACATCAATTCAAGTATGAACTTTCATAATCTAATCGTCATTGTTAATGTCGGCAACTGTTGAACTGCAGATCAAACACGCTCGCTTTGTATTGGCAACAGTTGTTCTCACTTTCGGGGCACTTTCCCACGGCGCCGTGCAGCGAGAAATCCAGTCTAATGTGATTTTCTTGAGTTGAAGCCAGTTTGGGAGACAAGCCCAGTGATTGTGTCTTACTTAAAATAAAATAAAAATTAATTTAAAATGTTGGACGCATGAATCATCAGACACAGAACTACGATTTATATGGTACCTTTCAAACAGATAAACATAAAGGTAGCTAGTTTATTTGTTTTAAATCAGCAGATCACTACGTTCAAGTTCTGCAGCTTCCATAAACACACGCAGCTTTGATTGCATTATCGTGGTGTTTGCTGATTGATTTCTGTCCACAAGTTGCGCTTGCTCTCACCAAAACAGTCAAACCTCCTTGGACATTTGTCTTTCCTCTTGCCTTATGAGTTTGGTGTCCAGATTATTAGCTAAAGTTGGGGGGGAAAGAACAACAATGCGGGGAGGTTAAATTGGATGGTTGAAAAAAAAAAAAAAAGAGTCAGAAATGCAACCTGTGGTACTTAAGCTGGGTCTGAAGGTTGCCCTCCTGGTTCTGGGAAGTAGATTCCTGCTGTCAAAAAAGTTTTATAAATCATCATTGTTTTGTCATTCAT
Source organism: Orestias chungarensis (assembly GCA_032876305.1). Taxonomy (NCBI): domain Eukaryota; kingdom Metazoa; phylum Chordata; class Actinopteri; order Cyprinodontiformes; family Cyprinodontidae; genus Orestias; species Orestias chungarensis. Next base: position 757,016 of record JAVLVB010001196.1, read on the forward strand.
TTTTCACCCAGGTGAAACAAAAACCACAGTGTCTCCCTACATCCTTGGCGGAGTCAGTGACGGCCAATGGCACTCTGTCCAGCTCCATTACTACAACAAGGTAAAGAATGTTATCAGCTGCTCCTCCTCCATTTCCTCCTCCTCTTCCTCTTTGAGTTTGAATGGGCTGATTATGGTTTCCTTTGAAGCACTTACGAAGCAGCAGGAGGACCTCCAATCACTACTTGACAACTTGGTATTGTGACCAATTTACCGTGTCATGAAATAAAGAATATAGACATAATAGAGTTGGGTCTTTCCTAGGGGCCCTACCCATATCACTGAGTGGGGAGTGTGTTGTAAATCAGTGAGTGTGGGAGTGGAGTGTGTGAAAAGTGGTTCTCTTTGAAGCTACAGAGGCAACTGACCTTGACTGCAGAGATAATCTTAATGGGGCACGTTTGATTTGTGACGTCTGCGCCTTAGTCTCCCGCTGTGGATGCCAGCGCCAAAGCGCAGGAGTCCTCAACTTTAAGGGTCAAACATTAATGAATAGCGCTCGGGTTTAGATCTGCTTGCATTCATGTAGTGCCAGTGGATAATTATCACAGACATAATCCCAGGACATCTTAGTAGGTGTATTCTTAGTGTTTGGAAGTTGTGCTTTAAAGATGTTCCCACAATGGTCTTCTTACATCCTGATCAGAAAATAGGCTGGGATATTTCTGCAAACTGGCTCGTATGTCCGTCGGTATTTTGTTATTCAAGTGTAGATAGTATTCATTTACAGCAAACATCCACAACCCACAGGCATCACTCGTCTAACACTAAACCGTGAGGGCAATAAGATAAGTGTCACCTCTGAGGATTCACATGCTATTGTGTTGCACTGTTTTGTTTTACAGTTGATGAATCCAATCATTTCAATTGGGACTATTTTACACGTTACCACTGCAATTTATCCCTCATATCACTATGAATAGAAAGGATTAATTGTCTTACGGGGCTTACTATATTGTTCATACCTCTAGAATACCATCTAGAAACATTCATTACCCAAAGATTTGTATTTAAGACACAGCATAAGCAAGTCAGCACTTTGTAGGATCACATTTTTGCTGCAGTTGAAGCTGCAAGACCTTTTGGGTATGCCTCTAAAACATTCTTGGGTTGGATTCTTAACAGTTTTTGTTCTGCACTTTGACTAGGCCACTCTAACACAGGGATATGGTTTAATCTAAACCATTCCATAGTAGTCCTGGTTGGGAGTCTTTTTTTTATTTTATTGTTATTAGTTAACTGTTGTTTCTTAGATACAATATTGGTAAATTGGTCAAAAGGTCAAATTCAAAGCAAGTACAAGAGGCAGATGCAAGTAGTAGAACCATTTGGTCAATATGGGAATCCCAGATAGCTTAGCCGTCTACTTAGCTGTATAATTTAAAATTCAAGAATGTTTAATTGGATTCACAACATGCATTTGAAAAATGAGATAAAGGTTTCGGACAGAATGAGTTTAAATATTTTTGGATCCGTTTGTGAAGCATTTCCAGTAGAGGCATACGGTATATCTGAATACTGGTTTCCAAAATTGTATCTGGGGACAATCAAGTGGTTATTTCCACAGTGACACAGTGCAAAATGTATATTCTTTATGAGAGAAATATGATTCAGATAAGATATGATGACAAAATATGACAAACTTCTAGGAGCAGTGCACTAACATAGGTTTACTTGCACTTATATCGCTTTTTGGAAACCCCATCTCAAGATATATCACCATGTTTCTGTGACACTATTGGTTTTCAACTGACTAAATGGAGGACTCATGTTCTTGGCATAGCGCTATCACGTTTCACAGATCGTTCACATCTTTTGCTCGTCCATTCCATACTGTGTTGTACTGACAGAAAGGGATTCATCAAAGTTGATGAATTGGGTTGCTGTATGTTACAATGTTGGCTGCAGGGTCATACATGCGTCTATTGTTTAAAGCTGCATTTATCTTTCCCTACTGCGCTTCTGCAGGGGGTTAAAGATGTCACAGAACAGGGAGGGTCTGTTGTTCGAACTAGCAACAGCGCCGCTGCTCTCCTGCAGCGGTGACTTGCAGGATAAAGTCTGTTGGCTCTGAAATCTTTTGCTTTGTTTGTCTATTGTTGCACTGAGTTTTTGCGAGCGCGTGGCCCTCGGAGATGAGAGATTGATCGCTGCTTCAATTCAGCTCTGTTTATTTTGCCTTTCTTATTTCTTTAGCTCCGCTGATCCTTTTTGGACACTCTGACATGCAGACACAAGAAGTGCACACACGGAAACCCACATATTACACTGGCATTGTGAGCGAGTGAAGCAGTGGGTGGGTGTGTTTTCCACCAGAACCTAGCCTTAATACGGACCAGTGATTTGTAGACCTGGTGCCAAATTCCGTTGAACCAGCCCAAGGCTGGATGTGTCGCTGACATGGGGGTCAGATTTTCTTTGTCAGGTGAATGATCAGAAGTCAGAATTGACTCATGGTAATTTAATCCAGGCGCTGGGGGTGTGGGGATTAGTGAAAATGTATCTGGCAGAAAGCAGCAAGTTTCTCACAATAGATTAGGCCTGTTGACATGTGAATGTTGGACATGAATGAATTTTATGTTTCGTTGCGCATTCAAGCTGACATTCATCTGAAGGTAGCTTTGCTTACATAGCCCAGAGTGAGAGAACTGAAGATCAGAGCTTCATTCTGCAGGTCCGATGTCATCCTGCTTCATGATGTATTCTTACATGATCTATGTATCGACAGCTTTGGTTGTGATGAACATATATATATATTTTAAATTTTATACATTGAAAATAGCTAATATCTACATTGTAAAATGCCATTCACATTAATAATGTAAGTCTAGGAACAGTGTGCTTCATCCGGCCGTCCATCAGGCTGACTTTAAATACAAAGCTACTAAAAGAGGAGTCAAGGTGAAACTTTTAAATGTACAAACATTATAACATAAGAGTCAGATCGCGGTTGTTTTATCATGACGAGGCTCAATTTCCCTGATGTATTCCAAAAGTTGATGGATACAAAAAAAAAAAAAAATCATTTTAATTTCACAGATCCACCGCTAGTTGGACACCATGAGGTGTTCCAAGGAGAAAGTGATCGCAAATGAACGTCAACGTTGTTTTTTGGTGATTTTTAAGAAAGGTGCCAAAATTATTAGAAGTTGTGAAAAGATGTTCAAAAACATTCTTTAAAAGTCCAAAAACAGTATCTCTTTCTTCAATTAATGTTACTACAACATAAAAAAGGTAAGGTCAAAGTTAACAGTAGTGTTACCATGGTGACACTCATGGACATCCCGTTGTTCCATTGTTCTTGGTCAGTTGGAAAGCTTTATGTGTGTGGCAGTGAATACTAGAGATAGAGCACAATAGAAGAGGGAAGGAGGGAGACATTTTCGAAATTCCACAGAATAACATCTCAAGGATAGTTGAGCGCGTCGGTAAAGCAAATCCAAACAGGAAACACGGATGAAAAGCACTGAATGGTTTTCCTTGAAGCGGCAGGAAGGGAGACGCTGTCTGCACGACGTGACCGTTCTTATTGCAGGAAATGATGTAATTCGGGAGCCCACCGGACAGGATGTCAGATGTGTCATAATTGTGTGTTTCATGTCCACCTTGCTTGGATGTTCCTTCTGACCATGAGGGTAAAACGGAACAAATCTGATTGATGAGACGTGAACGGAATCTAAAAATATGTTGGACTTTGTCGAAGTCTTTTCAGAAAAGATGATCCCGCCTTCACAAAAGCAAACTCTTTTTAGAGGAAGTCAAGAGAAAATAACATTGAGACAGGTGGAATGTTTGGAAAGCCATTCAAATCTAACAGCAATGTACCAATTCTAAAGCATGGTGGTGGCTGCATCATGTTTAGTGTACTTCAAGCTGACTTTAACAAACAAAGAACTTTAAGCACAATTTTAAAGTAGCTTTCAAACTAACTACAAGCTGGGTTCTCATATAAAAGCTGCAGGATCCAAGCAAAACTTTATTGTAAAATTAAACTACACCAACATCCACCTCTCAGCAGCGTGGGAAGTTATTGTTCAAGGAGTTCATGTTTTACTTTTCCTCTAGCAGATTTTTTTTTTTTCCTTTTTGGAGCAGATGTTTTTTCTCCCAGCATTGCTTAAGGTGAGCCTGTCAAACCTTGAGAAAATTACAGAAAGAAAAAAAAAATCCAAGCAGTCGCTTTGCGAAATCTAGTTTTTTGAAAAAACACTAGAGATTAATCTGAAATAAAAAATAAAAAAAAAGTGTTGGCACCTTTGAATGCTGAAAGTCAATGACTCGATGCAATCTGCTGGGGTTCCTTAGATTGGAAACTTTTTCAAATTGATTTGTTAGAATGTATCCTTGATTTTAATTGATTTTTTGTAAAGTGCCTTGAGACGACACCTGTTGTAAATTGGCGCTATATAAATAAACTGATTCTTGATTCTTCTTGATTCTTTGAGGGTTTTTTTTCCCCAAGGGGCCAAAAGGAAAAAAACAAAAACAAATTGATGGTAAAAGAAAAAAAAAATAATGCTCAAAGTTATAATTTTACTCTGAAGTGAATTTAGTGCTTATGTATTTTAATCGTAAGCGATGAAATAAAAACAAAAAGCCTTTAATAGGAGAGCAGTCAGCTCTTTTCTTACCTGTAAGTGAGTGAAAAGTGTAAGGAAACTTAGTTCAGCCAGCTGACCCCCATGGTCATTAAATCTATTGTTATTATAAACACAAAATCCTTAAGCGTATCCGCAGTATAAGTTGTTTTGTTTTTTTTGTGTTCGTATTTGTTCAATTAATCATCCTGTAGAAATATGAATAATCAGCTTTTCCACACTTTTCTAAGCTAAGCTCCTTTGCAGGTGCCTTGCATTTTTAAAATGTAATTATTTGTATTGTGGGAGATATTTACAACCAAGGTGTGTAGACTGCATTCCCACACAGGCTGGGCGGGTTTTTATCCTCTCTTTCTGCTTTTTTCTTTAGATACTTCCATCACCAAGACGTACGTGTAAATTGTTTCTCGGTGTAGCGCGATGTGCAAAAATAGCGCGTAACACTGCAGCAGCGGAGAGACTACAACGAGAACCACTCAGGTGTCTCTTAGAAGCTGTCGTTCATCTGGTGCTATTAAATCAAAGCCGCGTGGAGTTGGTTCTGTCGATCTAAACAATGAGACTGGTGTTAAATGCGTTTGTGTTCTTTATATTAACCAAAAAAAAACAAAAAAAATTCCACACCTTCTCCATACCTAAATTGGTTTATAGGCTTGTTGCATTGAATAAACTTCAGCGCAAACCTTTTGTGACACGTAAGTAAATGCAATTGTTTTCAAGTACCACCAAACTGACAAAGCATAAGAAAACCTAGCTGTGTGTCATGTATACTTAAAAATACGAACTTTCCAAGGTCCAGGTTTCATAAATACATAAGAATGTCGGAGCACTGTAGCCTTAACAATACAATATGGCTGCCCTCTGCTTAAAATGACGTGATTGCTGCGGTGAAAATTTTAATATAGGACAAACACGTTCATTAGGTGCAAATTAATGTATACCTAGTCTAGTAGAGTATTTATGCTTATCCATTTGATTTAAAGATCAACCAATTTGAATAAATGACTGCCTTGAGGGTGGAATGGGCTCCAAACGTGTTTCTGATACGAGTTTCCTTCATTTCCCACTCTCCCCTTCTGCCTCTCTCTCTTTCTCTGCTGGAGCCCATACCAGCTTTTCTGCATGTTTCCCACTTTGGAGCTTTCATCTACTACCGCTTTTAATCAAGTTTTTTTTCCCATCTTACATCGGAGACTTTCACAGATGTTATATCCTAGACAAACATTTTATTGTCAAAAAACAAACACATTTTTCAGTTCGGAGCATGTACTTCTCAAGAACCACAAGAACACGACTAGATAGTCGATATTTGTTATAGAGAGCAATGCTGTCCCTCGCTGAGTGTTTGGTGTGTTTTCTCTGCAAAGTGCTCTTCATTAAAGGTTAAGTGATCTTTTTTTTTTTCTTCCTTAGGTGAAGCCACAAAATCTAAATTCCTTGGCGGGGTGTGTTTTCAAAGGAAGCGGCCATGGTGCGCTTTTTGTTCTTCTTGACGAATGTTTCCATGCCTTTCAGACATTTGAGGTTATCGCTACGTAAACAGAAACTGCTTGTGCTGCTGGTCTGGGCCTTCCAGCTTTCCAGGCACATGAAACGCTGTGTCTGGTTGTTTAAACGGAGTCGATCCTCTAACAAAATGAATAATCTGGTTGTTTTGTTTCACACATCAGTGCTGGCATTCTGAAAAGTCCGTCTTTTGGATCGTGCACCTGAAGTTTGGGCTGTTCCATGTTTTTAACATCAGGAAGTCCAGTCTTGTTGATCCTCATGTAAGTGTTGCGCACAGCTCAGTGCTTCACAGGGTGATACGGATCTCTCAAGGACACATTTGTCCTAAAGTGGCAGTGCATGAGTTGTAGTCTATTATACGAGGCTGTGGGAGACTTGTCTTTCAAGTGGCAGAGATGTTGTGCTTTGACTGGTGGTGCTCTTTTCTTTCTGCAGATACCTGAGCTTGCGCTGGGTAGTTTAAACTTTCTGTTGACGCTTGACTACGCACAAACCACACAAACACCCAAGGTTGTGAAAACCTTTTTAAAAATTTTGTGTTTAATTAGTTTTTCTTGCCACGACCAATAATACATTTGCATTAAAACCTAAACATGACGGTAACCATAATAAGAAAGACAGGCAACAGCATTCCTATCACAACGCAAATTTAGAAAAGTGTGACGTGCATAGGTGTTTTCCCAACTTTACTCAGATATTCCCGACAAAATCAAATAAAAACTGCCTTTAGATCTCACTAAATTGATATAACACCACCTGTCAGTCACTCGAGTTTGTTTGACTGTATCTTAACTGGAGTAACGCAACCCTGGAAACCTCCGACAACCTTGGATGGGGGCAACGTTGCGGATTTTCTTCTCTCTGAAAACGTTAAAAGTTGCCCAACCCCAGTTACTCAGTCTGTTTACTCAGTGGAGTCTAGAGATGTTTCAAAGATGGATCAAGACCGGCTACTGGCCTCATGAGCAGTTCAACTCAACGGTAACACCCATGTGTTCATATGTGAGAAGGTTACTGCTAGTAAATCTCCCGTGTTTTTTGTATTCTTATTAGTTAAATGACAGGTTGATTCATATAGCTAGGTTTTCTTTATTTCAGTTTAGTTTATTGCTAATATTTCTTCAGTAATTTCCCTTGCAAGCGGAACACACAAGCTCTTTTACGTAATATTAAGCTATTACTAGCCCATTTTGTCAAATCAAAAATGCTTCCAACACAGCTTTTTCAATCACAACCAACATATATTGTCATGCTAATTAGTAAATCGTTAAATTTCAGCAATAATCGTTCAAACAACTTCATAAAGAGCAAGAAACACAGCAGGAGAAAGTTTTAAAGAGGTTCAATGCAGGGTTAGGTTATAAACAACACCCTAAGTTTTAACCCTCTCAAAAAGTAGCATATCAGTAATATTCCCAAAATGGTAAGATTGTCACAGATCTACAAAGATGTGGCTTATCACTTAAACTGAAAGCAGAAACAGCCAAGAGGATGGGACAGTGTTAGCGTTTGCCAAAAAACATCTATGGAAACTTATGTAAGTGGACAAAAATGCTTTAGCCTACATGATAAACACTGTGTGGCCCTATGAATGCAAAAGGTGGGAGGATATGTTGCTGGTCAGAGTTGACAGGAACATAAGTTGACTGAAAACAATTGTATCCCGAATGAAATCGCACTATGTAGTGCAGAGGACTTGAGACTGGGACAAATATTCACCTTCCAGAAGGTCGTCCATTCTAAACTCTTCAACCAGAGAGTGACTATTTGAAGGGCCTGGTTAAAGAAAACAAATGAACACGTTGATTTTATTTCCATTTCATATATATGTGCTGTTTTATGTGTTGGCCTTTTACATAAAATGCAAAGACGTTTGTGGTCGCCAGAAAGTTCCCGGGGGGATGACTGCTCTTGCAAGGCTCTCTATGTCGCGTGGTTCTGGGCTGCAGGTCTAATGCGTTGTCTCTCTCTCCTATGGTGTCTCTCTCCCAGGAAGGGGGGGTTCTGGTGGACTCCAGTGGGGGTCTGCGTGTCCCGTTTTATACTGCCTGGCTGGAGCTCGATCAGAAAGAGGTAACCTCTGACCTCTAGCCTAGTTACTGGTGCTTCTTCCCGCCTGCGGTTCTTATTTAGTTTCTGCCTGTAGTTAAGTCTCCTTGACCAACGCTGTTTAACTCATATCCGAAAACGGATTATGAGTTTCGAAGGTTGTGGGTTGTGGTGATTGGATAGTCCAGTTTTTTTTTGTTTTTGTTTTTTTCTAACCCGGATCGTAGACGTGTGCTGTTGTAGATGGCTTTGTTACGGCATGAAGGTTTCGGCTGTACAGGCTGTTGCTCTCGTGGGACTGGGCTCTCTTCTGTGTCTGTTGTTATGATTTTATGACAGCTTTGTAAAGTTGGTTTATGATCTGAAAAATGATCTCTTAAGTCCCAAAATGCACAATGTGCATCTTGATTTTCCCTTGACCGGAAATATTTTTCAAAAAGCTACATTTTCCCTTCTCGTAAACACGGGAAAGGTGTAGTAGCCTTTTTTCTTTGTTTTTCTTTAAGCCAGCTCTGCAGCAGTGCACAGAAAACAATTATACTATGGAATTTTGTTAAAAATGACTTTTCAACATACATATTTGTAACAAATAAGCAATATTTATAACAAATGTTTGTCAGGTATCTATAAAACAACTAATTAAATAAAAGAGTATCAAAAATTTTACTGTGAAAATTAAATCCAGTAATCGAGTATTGAAGACATTAAAAAGTGAGGGTGCTTTCTTTTTTATTAAGGAAACCTATTATTTGATGAGCAAACTCTTCAGACTTCATTGTCTGTAGATAAAAGCTTCCGTTTGGAAGGCGTCTTCAACGCAAGCGTGGATTTCCTGTGTGTCCAAAGGAAGCAAAGACGACACGGTTGCTTTTCATCACATGTCGGCTTTGGTTGACTTCATCGGTGAGCAGCCGCTCAGGTGAAATAAATATTGTCGAAACACGGCGGGCGGACAGACAGGTATTTTCTGTCGAAGAAGATTATCCTCACCTGGGATTTGACACGTCTCTTGCAATGACTGTGGACACCTAAAGTGAGCTCGTTCGTGCGGCTTTAGGTTGACTGACAGCTCGTGTGTAAGGGACTTGTTCCCCTAATCCACTTGTCACCTTGGATGATAATTTAAGAATGAAACTAATAATGGATACTATTAACTCTTTGCGGCTATCTATGTTACCTCAGTACGATATGTCGACATTTACAGTAGTAAAGAATGGACAAAAAATGTAGTTATGCTTATTCATAAGGGAAATATTGGTGAAACACAAAGACAAAAAAAAAAATCTTTGCATTTTTTCAGCGGAAGCAGCACACGATCTTATATATTTTTGGGTACTTTGTTTAGATTTATGTAATAAAAAATTTGTTAAATTATGTAATAACTGCGCTTTACATTGTTGTAAATAACATTTTGAATATTATGTTGATCTTTAATGAAAGGAAATGCAATTTGTAACTGGATGGCCAAAAATATTTTGTTAAAGGTAAAATAATGACATTTCTGTTAACACTGGTCTCCAGCAGGTAAATAAAAACACACAAAACTCTTTAATAAGTATTTGCATTTTTTATATGTTGTTTTTTTTAAATGTTCCATACCATTTGTTCCATTATTTGTGGAGTACATATACCAATAATGTCTTTGAAAATGTGATACTTGCTGTAATTCACACAAGTATACATAAAAATAAGATCAAAAATGAGAATGTTGGCAAACTGCCTTGGTGCGGCGAGACTGTTAGCTTGCCGTTGCAATTTGACAATTTAGAGTGTAAATCTTGTTCTCTGTAAGCAAGATAGGAATCCCTCTGATGTTCTGACCCACTGGGACTTTTCTCCGGTCACTTTTTCTGTGGATTAATGTTCTCCTACCTGACTTTGTGTGTCATCTGCACATTTGATGAAAGCGACGCGCCGTCAGAGGCAGCTGTTACGCTGGAAGACAGGCGCATGACTAGATGTTCAAGGCAGCAGTAACATATATCCTTGAAGACACGACATCTTAGCATTTTGTAGAGCCTCTAAAAAATCATGTTTTGTGTGTGTCTTCTCGAGTAATTCACACTTCTAGGTTTACACAGCCTGAAGGCTATGAAGTAATGTTTGACCTGACAGCTTGTAACTACCGGCACACAACACTGCGCTTCTCGCGCATAAGACAAACAAAAAATATATGTATACACAAGAAGAAGTTGAAAACCGGCAAAGTTCAGGGTTTAGAAGTTTCCATCGGGCCTTTGTTTTATACTGTAGCAATAGCAACAATGGCACTTCCTGAAGCCAAAGCAGATTAGGCGAAAGACTGTGCGCCCACTCTTCCTTTATGATAGAACTGGACTGTGTGGCCGCCTGCAGCTCCGCTAACAGCTTCCTGACGGCTATACACATGCGTACGGCCTTGAACATATTCTGCAGACATCCTTCCCATGCCTCCCAATCACACAGTGCAAACTTCTCCACTGTCACACAGCCATGCAAATGCAATATTTGCCGGATCTGTGTTATTACCGTGTAAGTCCGGTTGCACAACACAGGCTGCAGGGCTGCTTAGGTTATCACGTTGGCTTTGACAGGCCTTTCCTTGATAGAGATGTAAGTGAGTGTGGATCTGGAATGATAAAAGGATACAGGCTTTTTGTTGATTGTGGTCCTCCTTCCTGATGTTTGCCGTGACATACGCACGTGTTTTTGGCAACGCGCTCAGTTTTCGGCGTTTAGAGAAATGCGGCGACCTTGTTGGGATCTCCGAGCTTCGGTCGCCCTCTTTGTCTTTGCGGCGGTCTCCCCCGGATCAAGCCCGTCACCATGGCCGGGGCGCGCTTGTCACCCACGGAGACGACTCCTGAGAGTGAGGGAATCTTCTTCAGACCCAAGTCAGGGCATAGGGTAAATAAGAAGCTCTTGTGGGGCCCCCCTGAAAGTGGGGGGCCAAGTGCTCTTTAAAGCAGGACGGTCAAAAGTAAGAGTTCTGTCTAGTAAGAGTTCTATCTAAGCCAGCTGGAAGGGCTAAACTAAAAGTCCAGCAAATAAAATTTGTAAGATATTTCTTTTTTAAATTACCTCTAGATTCTCCATCAACTATAATATATTTACATATTCTCTTCTTTGTCTCTGCTTCTCCCTGTGGTTGCTGTAGCATCAATTTAAATCGAACGCGTGGCCAAAAATTAGTGACTGCGGTTTGGATCTGAAAAACAACCTCTCATTCTGAACCGAGATCACCTTATCATTATTGAGCGCCTTCTGGTCGACGACAGAAAGGAGAAACTGGTGGTTTGCACGGAGAAGGGGAGAGAAGCAAGCAGAGAAAAAGGGAAATACTGGCTACTGAGACTGGAAAAGAGATGGGCGACTTAAAAGGACACAAGAAATTCCCAATAGCAGCAGTAAACCAGTAAGTCTGATATGTTCAGGAACAATAACGCCTATGAAACGTGTCGATGAAAACGGCATTAATAAAGCACATGTCGATCCAAACCCTCCCGTCTGAAACTGGAGACTCTGCTCTTTGTTACATTGCTAATAAATAAAGCCCATCAATAAATACTATTTAAATTGGACTGAATGAATTTCATTTCTAAGGTGAATCAATACGGGTATGAATATATGATACATATACTAAGCTGCGTAAAGTTATGTAACGGCAAATATTTGGACGTTAGAATCTTCTGGAGATTGACTTTTCTCTGATTGGACCTCTTTGAATGTTAAATGAAAACACCCTGGTCAAGAAGAATTATTTTCTAAAGTTTTTAATAAGCGTCTCTTTAAAAACAAATAACTCTATCTACCACCATCATCCTGCATTTTAAAACAGTATAACATGAGATGTTGGGCTTTTGGGTCTGGTGTTAGTTTAGAGATGTTAGGATTTTCTTGAGGGTTACCACGAAACTGAACCCCTCAGTTGTCATTCAAAGGTTGTAGTTTTCAAAAGAAATGAACCAAAAGTTCTAAGGGGAAGGGAATCTCCTCATTCTCTACGTCTTTAATATCCAACAGGGCTGCTTCGTACGTAAAACACAGTGAGAGCAATAGTAAAAAAACTGTATATATTTCTGATTAAGTGTTTAAAAAAAATATGGTGCTATGATGTTTTTAAACTATTAATTATGTCAAAAAAACATTGTCATTAGTTTGGTCACTGAGCTTATGAATTAGCGATTCCTCCTGTGTCTATATTTAGAAGTGAAGCGCAATTTGTTTCTGGTTTTCTTTCCCCCTGTTTGCCCTGAATATGCTTTAAATGGTTTTGGTTTTTGTCTGAATCTCTGTACATGACTTTGATAAGGAGACTGGACTAATATTGAATTGGAAAACTTGCCTTTGGGTATCCATTTTATTTATTTTTTTAAAGGTACAATTTGTTATCAGTTGTAGTAGTTTGAAAACGTGGCCATTATGTAAAATCCCCTGGTACGTCGTTTCCTCCTTCATTTGTATTACTTTTTTTTTTTTTGTCTGGCCCTTATCTGACTTACTTGACTGAGCTCACAATGAGAGACGATAAGACAGAGATCCGGGTTACAACCTTTTGTCGTCCCTGAAGGCAGTTTACACAGCCGTATCGCACCGTCGCAGTTTCGTTTTCTCCCGCTGCATCCCAAGCAAAGTTATTATGGCCTAAACAAGGAGCTCGCATTGATGTCCGTCTTCTGTTTCACTGTAATACAAGCAAAGAACAGATCATTGTTGCGTTGTTCCGGATGAATTTCGGGCAGAAAAACATTGCGGCGTCGGATATTTGAAGCAGGACCCTTTTTTTTTTTTATCTCTCTAATCTTATTTTGCAGGAATTTGTTCTTTCTCGTGAGCAGATCTGATTCCCTACATGCCACGGTAATGCATTTACTCTGTCCAATCAATGTGCGCCACTTTAAGCCGGTGTAACTGTACTAACTACAGTCAGTGTCTTTATCAGATGTGTTCAGCTGCTATTTTTGATTCTTTGAGAAGAATTTTCTAAAGTAGTGTCTCTCTATGTAGTTTCATTGTGTTAGCTTATGTGAAAGAACAGAATCCAGGTCAAGAAAACCTTTAAAGTACTTATTAATCTAAAATTGCTCGACCGACTGGTTTCCAGTGAAGGTGACATGGTTTCATGCACCCTTTTATGAAGCTACTGTAGATGAATGGTCAACAAACTAATAATAAATATATTTATTGTTCCTTTTTGTCAAAATTAAGAATTTGATCCTGGATTTTTTTTTTCTCGTTTTGGTCTAATTTAATTCCATTTGCAGACTGTTGTGAAATTTAAAATAGAAATTTTCAACTGAGAAAAATAACCTGCCTTGTTCTAGTACAAATATTCAAAAGTTGTTATTTTATCTTATTTTATTATTGTTGTTATTTATTTATTGCTACTCTGGGAACTATTTTGGAATAGCAGATTAAGGAAAAGGAGACAGGAAAAGTAAATGCACATGTACAACTGTGTGCTAATTGAATGTGGAAGAAGATTTTTTTTGTTTTCTTAGAGATTAAAAAGGTATATAATTCATCGGAAATGTCTTTGTTTTGTCGTATAAAATATAGAGAGAACGCTAGTTTAAAGGAGACGCAAGGGTGCGAACGGATAAAACGTCCGTGTCGGTTTTTAAACTAACCCAGACAAGATCCCAGTTAAAAAGAAAATAAAGGACAGTGCTTCTCTGTTGCTTATTTTTCAGGCCGTTTTCTTCTTGTTCGGTGTGCTTTTTCTTTTGTCTCCTCCGTCCACCTCACCTGTTTTGTCTTTCCCTTTTTATCTTCTTATATTCCACCCTCCTTGTTTTTTGCTCCTTTTCTCTGCTGAGCACCGACCCCGCCGGTATCTCATTACGCTAATCCCATTTTTGTGATGTACTCCCGTTAGTTTTCAGCTCGGCTCTTCTATTACCAACTTCTTCTCAAATTCAGTCAGACCTGCCAGCAGATGGCCAGTTTGAACTGAGAAAATTACAGTAGCATAATTTTATGCAAACATAAATGTTTGCCTTCCATTTACATTTTGTCACTTTAATTTGCTACTACTTGTAAACATTGACAATGTTTACAAGTAGTAAACATTGTCAAACTCCTGTTCTTTGCTCTCCATCCCCTTCATTGTGGTACTGATGAATGAAATTCAGTACTGTAAACTACCTTCCGAGGCCAAATGATAAGTAAATATATCTGTTATAAAGTTGAAAACCCTCTGAAACTCATTCTCAGGATCAGTTTTAGAGCAACTAAAAAGATCCGGTGGCCTGATTTATTTATTTTTTGCCATATGCTAATCCATATTTTCTCAGCTCAACATTTGTCGGCCAGGGACCTTGATGGAGGAATTAGCCTACTTTGAAAGGTGTGAGCCGAACATACAAAGGCATTTTTTTTGGTCACATTAGGTCAAAAGAGGCCCGAGCACTTGTGTTGTAAATCGGCTGAAGTTGGCCAAACGTTGTTCCAGGATCGCTGGCCTGCACTAATGTAGCTGCTGGTTGGACTGCTGGCCGACTTTCTCGGAAAGTCCCAAAAGAAACAAAGAGAGAAATCAATCATTGAGCCTTTTTTTAACCAACAGTTCAAAGTACAATACAGCATAAAAAGGTCATCTATCAGATTAACACACAAAAAAAACAAACAAGGAAAAGCTGAAAAATAAAAGAAAACTTTTGTTCATTTGTTTGTTTGTTTGTTTATCAGCCTAACATCGGGCGCCTTGGCATCCCTCATGGACCCTCTTCAGAAAAGGTGGCTGTGGTCGCCGTGGACGACTGTGACATCTCCATGGCGATACGCTTCGGGAAGAAGATCAGTAACTACTCCTGCGCCGCCCAAGGAACCCAGACTGGACAGAAAAAGTAAGAACTCCAACATCCTTGTCTTTTTTAAATTTATTTATTTACTTTTGAATGGTGCATAGAATCAAGCCAGACTAAACTGCCATCAGGTCCTTTAACAACTTAAATAAAAAATTGCCCTCTATAAAACTGCTAAAATAACACCACCCTGCTTATGTTTTAATCTGCTTTCATTCTCGCGGCATCTCCCGTCAGATGGCCCAAAGCTCATCTAAGCGGCAGGCTCTCAGCACAGGCTTCAGGGGACTTATTGTGTGCTTGCTGCACGCAAATTGTCTTCTTCGGCGAGACGTTTCTCAATGAGTCACTCGAAGAGCGTGCATGCTGGGACACATTCAAAATGCGGAGGGTGGGAACAGGAGAGAAGCTTCAAAGGCCAGGCGATGAGGTTGCATTCCTTCAGGAACGCGTTGCGCGGGTCACAGACGCTCGTTGGATGCAGACAGAAGCATTTAGGCATATGCTGTTATGTGCTGTTACTCCTGCTGCAGTGCGGTTAGGTAAAAAAGCAGCAAATGCATACACTGTTCTTTTTCCAAGGTTAATGAATGCCTGAAGTTTGAATCCTTTGGGTAGATTAAAAACACAGAAGTGAAAGGACAAGGTTTAAATCTTAGAAATAAGCATCTAATAACTTTAGCATTCCTGTCTTTTTAGCCTCACTGAGTCAATATTCTGCAGAAACACCTTTTGCTGCAAGTACAGATTGGCCAGACTCTATACAGTTTGAGGTCTTGTCTCGATCATATGTTTGATTTGTTTCTAAACTTGGGTCCATGTTAACTCATTAATGTCTTTTAATCTACGTGCTTTTAGCTGTTTCTTTGGGGTTGTCCTGCAATCACTTAAAGTACTGACTCAGTTTCAAGTCTTTAGCAGCATCAAGCTGGTTTTCGTCCGGGATTGCCCAAAATCATTCTAAATTATTCAAGCTGTCCATCCACTCTAACTAGCAGCTCTGTCACAGAAAATATCCTTCCAAGCCTAATACTCCCACTGCTGTTTCATCTTGAACACCAAAAATATCAGATTTGGTCTAATCTGACCAAAACACCTTCTTCTCCAATTGGACCTCTTGTTGCTTTGTCGTTTTGAACAAAAGTGCCAGATATACGTAGTGCATTTATTTAAATCCATTGCAGCCAACAGATACTCCCAACTTTTTCAGGGAGATCTTGTTGGGCCTTTAGGCCACTCCTCTGATTAATGGTCAGCCTGCCTATCTTGTCCGTTTAGGTTGGGTGGACAGTTTCTTCAGGAGTCAGAGTCTTGAATGTTTCACATGATTACCTACTTGAGGCGCCTCTCTCTTTGGATGTCATTTCTGTTTTGGTGCAGTTCTTTATGCTTCCAGCTAATCAAAGGAGTTTGTATTTGATGCATTCAACTCATATGTTCAATTGCTTCATTCAGTATTGCACCACTTTAAGCATCCTAAAGCCGTCCGCTGTTTGATGTCTAGCGTTTCAGAGCTTTAGGTTTAAGCGGCTTCTTACGTCGCCCAGCTGGGTTAATCAGACCAGTTCTTAAAGAATGCGCCTGCTGAGATGTTTTTAAGCATATAAGGGCAAAAGCATGTTTTTTTAGAAGACACTTTTAAAGTTTGGCCTTCCTCTGTCAACATCTAGTCAAGATATGTTAACATACCTTCGTAAATTGGACAATGAACACAAAGAAAATAGTTCATAGACACTCTGATGTTACTATTCAATGTTTATGGTTTTACTCCAATCATTGTCCTCATCATCATCTGCAGATCATTGGACTTGACGGGTCCGCTGTTACTAGGAGGAGTTCCCAATTTACCCGAGGACTTCCCGGTCAGGAACAGGAACTTTGTGGGCTGCATGAGAAACCTTACTATCGACAACAAACCCATTGACATGGCCAGCTATATTGCTAACAACGGCACCGCTGCAGGTTAGACATTCACGCAACCAAGTTACATTTCATCCTCGATCCTTTGACATTGTGACAAATATAAAAGTGTCAGACTTACTGTCTTTGGTCAAACATCTGCTGAAGTATTCCTACCACTTACGCTGGTTTTGATTACCAGGTTGTCCAGCAAAGAAGAACTTCTGCAAAACCGACGTGTGTCTGAATGGGGGCCTGTGCGTCAGCAAGTGGAACACCCACACATGCGACTGTCCAACTGGCTATGGGGGGAAAAACTGTGAACAAGGTCAGAAAGGTTTTTACCTATCGTCTCTCTTTCTAAAAACAAAAAGACATTTTTATTTACTTTTTTGGTAAGCAATTCAGAAGTGAGATCAGATCTCTGGTGAGGAAACACCTTTGGCTCAGCGTGACTCATGCAGCAGTCACAATAGAGCCACGTTGAAGCTCACTTTTGTAGAGCCGCTAAGCATTGGCTCAGGTTTGGACTATGAGGACAAAGAGACTTCTGACTCACCTAAGAGAACCCAGACTAAAAGAGTGAAACTGAAGATGTTCCCACATTTACAGAGCTCAACCGTCTTTCTGTCACCTCTGTTTATTTGTGTCCGTTTACAGCAATGATTCTCTAAATATGAATTTCTTGGCTACGATAACACATTTCTATTAGCGCTGTTTGTACTCCATACTACTACTTTTTACTGGTAAGTGGAGAACTCAGATGTCTTGCTTCAAGGCAACTTTCCAAAGAAAGGTGTGAATATCCCACCTTTCATACTCTTCTGTGAGATAGTCAATCAACTAATGCCAGGCCCTTGTATCCAGTGTCAGACCATAGCCAGGATCACAGCAAGCTAGATGTTGTTGTTTTTTGGCTTCACTGCTGCTTGTTGACACGTTAGGCCTGATTCGTCATGCTCCCAGCTGCCATGTTAGAAATAAGAGACGTTTTGTGGGTCTTTCCCACTTCCAAAATATTCGAGACTGGAATGACAGGAAGACCCGCTGGGAGTCTGCTTGTAGTCAGGCTTCTGACATATCTTGTTTCAGGTGAACAAAATATGTAGGAGAAATGATTAACACAATACATGCTAAATTTTGACATGTTTATGCTGATTGAAAGTAGTTAGTCAAGTCAATCCCCAACCTTTTATAACATATGCCAATTTACATATGGCATTGGCACAAGAGTTTTACCAGATTCTAAATTACATTTCCAGAATCTTGATCTAACTTTTGCCTTGCAGCAAGAAGGTCCTGGTGGCATGTTCTTCCTAAGCGTGCCTCGGTTCTTACTCTGCCCTCCTCCAGCAACAGTCTGAAAACATGATTGTTAGTTTAGTTGGTCTCCTTCATTCTCCCTTAGGTGAGACCCAAATATAGTTTTTAGGGATCCTGCAAAGGCTTTTTCAGACCATACATAAAATCTCCATTGGAAACACTAGACCTCTACATGTAGTATGTGAAAAAAACATGAACTCTGCCAACAAAAGCTTGAGTGTAGTTTTTATGCTTCCTATATTTTTCTGAAATGACAATAATTATTGGATTTGTAGCTGCCTACTTGTAGACTTTTTTTTGTCTTAGCAAGCCCTCTATGACATATCTCATGGTAAATTCAATAATATCTTATTATAAATACAAACGATCCAAAGGAGGAAATAGCCGCATATTTTGTGAATTATCTTTTAACCCTCATAAACAGAAAAGGCACAATGTTGCGATTCTGGGACATATTTGTGATTTTTATTTCAAGATTTGGTAAAATGATTGTAAAGACTCGTATTTGAAACTTCTGAGGATTTACAGTTTGATTAACTTACGGTTTTCAAGAGTTGCTTTTAGCCTCGCTGGAGATTATTGCTTTCTGATATATGGGAAAAACAAACTTTCATTAATTGATACCAGGAATAAAAAAAGGGCTCAGAGCTTCTCCCTGAGTCAACTTGTGAATCTTTCATCTTTGGCTATAGCATTTTCACTGAAAAGAAAATAATATTTTATCCATGCGTCTTTGCTTTGGATTGCACTAAAGAAAGTTGTCTACTAAACAATTAGCCATTGCTTTGTGTATTGAGGATTATGAACATCTACATTAGTATTGGATGCCCTTTGTACCTCTAAACTATGAGACATTAGAGCTTTGTTTAAAAAACAATAGTTACAGTAAGGATCTTTAAAAGTGACATTTGCGAGACAAAACAAACAAAAAAAAGTAGCAATCATGTTTCATCTGTACTACGACTACAACAGTCATTCATATTCTATCCTGCTCGGTTGCAGAGATGCCTTCACCTCAGTTCTTTGATGGCCAAGCGTTGGTGTCATGGAGTGGCCTAGACGTCACTGTCGCTGTACCCTGGTACATTGGTCTCATGTTCCGGACCCGGCAGCCGACTGGGACTCTGATGCAGGTCAACGCTGGACCATCCTCCACGATAAATCTCATGGTGAGAACACAGCTTTCAACAAAACATTAACCTCCCCCGAAATAAAAATAAAAAAATCACTAAACTATCTGCATCACTAGATTCCTCATTGTTATCACTCTTCAGGTGAGAGAACAGCAGATCTGCCTGGAAGTGTTGCTTGGGGGGCAGTCATTGGCATTGCTGGGTTTCCCCCAGGTCCGGGTCAGTGACGGGGAGTGGCACCACTTGCTAGTAGAGCTGAGAAGCATTAAAGATGGCAAAGATATTAAATACATGGCGACTGTTTTCTTGGATTACGGCATGTACCAGGTACCAGGTTTGCTTCCAAATCTGTATGGCAAGTTTAGATTCCTTCCTTGTGGGAAGAAGCTCTTATCTTTATGTGTGTATTTTATACAGAAGTCTGTGGAGATCGGTAATGATCTCCCAGGACTGAAGGTGCAGACTCTTCACGTTGGAGGGCTACCAAGAGAGGGAAACATTGTTAACAACGGATTTATTGGCTGCATACAGGTAGGTGTGTGCATGTCGAATGCAAAGGAAGATCTGCTCTTTGGCTCAACGGCCCTTGTTCTGCGTTTCTCTCCCTCAGGGTGTGCGCATGGGAGAGACGTCCACCAATGTTGCAAATGTGAACATGGCTCAGGGCCTGAAAATCCATGTGGAGGATGGCTGCAATCTGGAGAACCCTTGTGACTCGAACATCTGCCCTGAGAACAGCCATTGCAGTGACGACTGGAGCACACACACCTGCGTTTGCGACCCAGGTAGTCCACAAATGTAAATTCTGAGCCTCACAAATGACTTTGGCGAAAGAAAATGTGGATGTATTTTAACTTGACCTTAAAGAAGTAACTAGGGAACTTACAGCATATATTGTGTCAGATCTGGGGTTATTTAATTGAAATCTCATGACGGCTTTCTGAACGCTTGTGTTACCTTCAATGTCGCTTGTAGGGCAAGGAAGTAAAACAACATATACTCAGTAGAATATGTCTCCTTTGGTGGTTTGTCTTCTAGGTTACTTTGGTAAGGAATGTGTTGATGCTTGTCTGCTCAATCCTTGTGAGCATGTTTCCAGTTGTGTTCGAAAGCCCAGTTCGTCCCACGGATACACCTGCGAATGCGGACAGAACTACTATGGCCAGTACTGTGAAAACAAGTAAGATTTTATCAGCATTTTCATAAAGTCGTTGAAAAATAGTTAAGGATTCAAAGTCGAAGCTCCGAATCCAGACGTTACAAATAAGTTAGACGCCGATAAACCTCCCTAATCTTTGTTTACTTTTATGCTCTTGGTCTACTTGTAATGTTTTTGATGAAAGAGTTTACTTGAAATAGCCGGCCCCAAGTAGTCAGTTCCTTCTAAACCTTGACCCAGCCGACATGCTTCACTTCCTGTCAAACGCAGGATGTGGGATTCCCCCCTGTGTGCTTCACTGATCCTCTACAGGTGTTTAGTCTCTGCTGCCCTCATACATCCACTTTTCCACTATCAGATCATACAACACTGAAAAAAACTCGTGAAGTGTGGAGGAAGTATACCCTGAAATCAGATTTTGAGTTTATCTAAGTAGATAATGGACAGATTGATGTTCTCTTTTGACCTCGGTGGACGACTTTTGAAAAGAGGAACTTGTTTGCCGTCTTAATTGATTATGCATACTTGTCTTGCTCCTTCGCGACAGAGTGGAGAAACCGTGTCCTCAGGGTTGGTGGGGCAGCGAAGTGTGTGGCCCCTGTAACTGCGATACAAGCAAAGGGTTTTATAAAGACTGCAACAAAACGACCGGAGAGTGCCGCTGCAAGGTTCACACACACACACACACACACACACACACACACACAC
>JAVLVB010001196.1:778317-805937 GCA_032876305.1 Orestias chungarensis
TTTGGACAGAAATTTAATAGAATTTACTTTTCTGAAGATGTTTGCGCAAATTCACCCCAATATGACTTGGTGTGATGCTCAAAACCACACCAAAAAAATACCAAAACTCATAACCCTAGTATTTGCAGGCCTCTGTTTGCATTTTAAATGTAAAAGTTCTGGAGTAGCGTCTTTTGGACAGATGAGCCCAGAGTAGAGATGTTTGGTCACAATGCTTCATTCAGACTTTTTTGTTAAATGAGTTAAATAATTATAAAACCTGGCAAACGGCGGAATAGTTTTATCTTTTGATGTCTGCCTTCTCCAGGATAACTACTATCGTCCTGAAGGCGAAGACACCTGCCACCCCTGTGACTGTTTTCCCATTGGCTCCGAGTCTCGAACCTGTGATTTAGTCACCGGACAATGCCTCTGCAAGGGAGGCGTCATCGGCCGTCAGTGCAACCGCTGTGATAACCCCTTTGCCGAAGTAACACCAACTGGATGTGAGGGTATGTGGACGGGTTTTTAAGAGAAAGCGCAAGGAGTGCTGATTAGCAGAGATGAGACAACATTCTTTCAGATGTAATTCTCAAGTCGCATGTCATGTTACTGGTTCCCAGTGACGGCCTGTAAGAGTCACTGAAATGTCCAAAAAGGAAACAAACAAAAGCTGTCACTTACATCCGTGCTGCAGTTGAGCTAACGTAGCGTCTTTGTCAGCAAGCGGTGAAGCAGAAGAAGCAAGTCTGCCCAGTGGGCTGACTTGGCAGCAACACAGGACATGCACAATACAGTACAGATGAATGGAAAACAAAAGCAAATGTCACTGTCCGACCTAACATGAAGCTTTTTTAGAGCTGGTGAAACATGTTCAGACTTTTAACACGATCAGGTCTGAAATCTGTTAATTTACATTAGCTGGATTATTTATCCAGATTGACAGATTCAAATCCAGCAATTAGATGAGACTATAACTAAATACTGTTGCTGTCCCTCAACCAGAGGCCAATCATTTAAATGTGTACGGAAGAGGATGTATGACTTTAAAATTTCTTTACTTTGGGCATTTAGATATAGTCCATACGAACTGCTTCCATGTTTTACTTTGGTGATGTTGTGTTAGGAGTGTTGTGCAGCGTTTGT
The DNA here is from genome assembly GCA_032876305.1 of Orestias chungarensis. Lineage (NCBI taxonomy): Eukaryota > Metazoa > Chordata > Actinopteri > Cyprinodontiformes > Cyprinodontidae > Orestias > Orestias chungarensis. The sequence continues at coordinate 779,443 of JAVLVB010001196.1, forward strand.
GTCAAAGTCTTATGATTGATAAAAGAAAAGAGACTATAGAAATGTCAAAGAACCACAACCAGCTCCCAGATTCAGACTTATTTAGTTCTTCATGCAGATTTTATGAAACATTTCTTTTGGGGCAGAGCTTATATAAAAGGCCTGACAGGATTAGTTTAGTTCAGCGTCACTGTTTGTCTGTCTGGTATGAGTGGAAGCGACCGACCAGATGCTGACCTACAAACGAATCAAAATTGACCTTGTAAGAAAATGTTTTCACCATGAGTCGACAACTCGAGTATTCGTTGTGCTTGAAATGGCTCCGTTTCCTTTACAGTTGTGTATGAAGGCTGCCCGAAGGCGTTTGATGCCGGCATTTGGTGGCCAAAGACCAAATTTGGACGGCCCGCTGCCATGGATTGTCCCAAAGGATCTATTGGTTTGTAAAAAAAACTCTGGTAACTCCAGTACTTTCTCTTCCATTTCATAAAAAAGACTTAAGACTATTAGAATGAATACTTTAGTTTAATTTTTTGACACGTTTTTGTAACCAACCCGCCACCTTGATCCCCAAGTATGATGGAAATGGTTGAAGCCACCTTTTATTTAGATAGAAAATGCCTGAGTATGCAGAGAAAGAACGGCCGATATTGATAAATGCTTCTTCTAACAAGCTTCAGCAGTAATTTTACTTCTGTGTGAACGAAACATAGAGAAACAACAGATAAATCATAAACACAATCTATCTTGTATCAGATCTTTTTTTTAAGGCATTCAAACACACCTACATGCTATTCAAAACACATAAATAAGAATCTTTTATTAATCCGTTAATCCAGTGGAGCTTTCACGCTAGAGAGTCGTGTACAGGTTTGGACTACTGGAAAAACACCAGGACTACCAAAAGCTAACAGTGTACCTTTCGCTTGACTGTTACTCTCTCTATTATGTAAGGATTTATGCAATGAGTTTATTTAGCAAGTTAATGCATTTAGTAAGACTTCGTATTAATCTAATTTGCTGATGAGTAGTACTTGATTTAATGGTTTTATCTTTTGTTTTGTTTCTTCTCAGGTACTGCAATTCGCCACTGTAGTGACGAGAAGGGCTGGTTGTCTCCTGAACTTTTCAACTGCACAACTGCAACGTTCTCTAATTTGAAGAAAATGGTGACTGCTACTCCCAATAACACAGAATTTACATGCAAAGAATTGCAAAGAATTGCCTGATCAAATACTTAAAATTACAAGTTCATCCCTGTTTAATGTTTTATTTTTGAATGTATTTCACGTAAAATAAGTAGATCTGGTACTTTTTACCTTCTAAGAATTGTTCTGTCCTGCCACCTGTTCCAGAATGAGGACCTGCGTCGCAACAGCTCACGGATGAACAGTGAACATTCCAAGGCCATCGTGCGTTTGCTTCATGGCGCCACCAACAGGAAGGCGCGATTCTACGGCAACGACGTCAACATGGCTGCCCAGCTTTTGAATCACGTGCTGCAGTACGAGAGCCAGCAGTCCGGCTTTGATCTGACCGCCATGAAGGATGCAGAGTTCAATGAGGTTCAAGACGTTTGTTTATGTCATTCATTTAGCTGTCAGCTAGAGATTTCAGTGAATTTATTTAAACAAAACCGTGAAGTTAAATGCAATTTTACGATGATTCTTAATCATTCTTCAGGGAGAGGTCAAAGTTTAGTCAAATATGTCCTGGTGTTTCAAAGACCCAGCCTTTCAGGGACTTTTTTAAAGCACAGAGGCCCGCAGCATCACAGACCCCTTTACAGCAGATATGGATGGCTAATTTGACAACAGATGAGACTCGTATTGTGTATCAAGTCGGCCTCTGTCAGATGTGTTTACCCTTTCTAATGCCACCCTTGGCAACGTCCCATTCGCCCATGTAACAAAACTCCAACCTTAGGCGAGTCACTATTTTCTTGTAGCAATTTCATCACCCTCACTTGAACTTCATGCTCACCTGTCACTTGTATTTCTGTTTGTTTTTGTCCAGAATTTGGTGCGAGCGGGGAGTGCCATTCTGGACCCTGGAACCAAAGAACACTGGGACCAAATCCAGAAGACAGAAGGTGGCACCGCACACCTGCTTCGCAACTTTGAGGATTACGCCAACACTTTGGCCCAGAACGTTAGGAAGACCTACCTCAAACCCTTCACCATCGTCACTGACAACATGAGTGAGTGCTGTAAAAATGTAGATTGTATACTTGTACATACACATATCATGCACTCCTGTGATTTGGTTCTCTTCATGTGTGCTCTTCTCATTTTGTTGTCCACAGTCCTAACCGTGGACTACTTGGACGTGTCAGACCCAGAGAAGGCAACATTACCTCGCTTCAAGGACATCCAAGAGTCCTACTCCAGAGAGCTCGGGTCTTCTGTTCACTTTCCCCTTTTTAACTTGCGAGGTCAGGTCCAAAAAGGTAGGAGCATTGTCTAAATTTAAAGAATCTGGCTCCTTTCACTTTTATCCTGATCCTTCAGCTCCCTATCTTATTTAACATACAGAAGAGTCAACACCAGAACCTCAAACCCAGACAAATCACCCTGAAAAGGGGGAGCAGAAAGCGTCTGACAGGAAACGACGCCACCTTGAGCCACCTGTACCAAAGCCGGTTGCCGTGGTGATAGTGTACAAGTCGCTGGGCCAGCTGCTCCCAGAAAGATACGACCCTGACCGACGGAGTCTGAGGTACAGTTTTTAAAAATCTAGATGCAAAAAGTCTAATTCAATCTCAGGTCAACTGTTAATGAAGCAAAACATCAAATAAATAACATTGTTTTGTAGAGGAGTCATGCAAAAGTCTTAATTCAACAGATACATGTCTCAGTTACACATACAAATGACTACAAAGAGGTACACAGATTTTGAACTGGTGTCTGAAAGAGCGGTTAATTTAAAACCATGTTTTTTCGTTATATCTTAAAGACAAATGGCCTAAATGATTCTATATTTGTATGTAGTTTTACACCACCTTTCCACCATGATCACGATTAGCGCAATGTTCATCACTAACTAAATCTTCCCTTATGTATTCCTTAAAAATGTCGACCTTCAGATTTACTCTCAGATACTCAAATCTAAAGCCAATGCAGTTGAAAGAGCAACTTGGCATGTTCCTATTATCTGCTGAAGCTACAGCTAATCGAAAATAAAGTACTCAAGGACAAATGAATATCAAATGGCACACAGCTCCTTTTTTATGAGGAAAATGAAAGAAATACGATAGTCACAGCCACTATTTCAACAATAACTGTTATTGTGCAATGACTTGCAGGCTCCCCAACCGTCCAGTGATCAACACGGCAATAGTAAGTGCAACCGTCCACAGCGAGGGTCCACCTCTTTCCCCAATCCTGGACCCACCCATCACCTTGGAGTACACCCTGCTGGAGACAGAGGAGCGGACAAAACCTGTGTGTGTTTTCTGGGACCACTCTTCCTCGTACGTTCGAAAACACAAGCACACACACCACCGTGGAGTAACTAAAATGTTTAGAAGAGTCTGTGCATAACATTTGGTCACTAATACCTTTCCCTGTGCCGTTCAGGAACGGCAATCCAGTCGGCTGGTCCTCCAAAGGCTGCGAAGTGCTCAACAGGAACAACAGCCACATCAGCTGCCAGTGTAACCACATGACTAGCTTTGCTGTGCTGATGGATATTTCAAAGAGAGAGGTAGAGTCAGAAAACTTTGAGAGATTCAAACCGTGTGGCTCTACTGGTTTTCTACGGCCTGACCTGATGCCTTTGAATACTTCTCCAAGCAGCATGGCGACGTCCTTCCGCTGAAGATCGTCACTTACACCACAGTGTCCATCTCCCTGTTCCTCCTCCTCCTCGCCTTCATCCTGCTGTGCCTCTTGCACCGACTCCGCTCCAACCTGCACGCCATCCACAGGAACCTGGTGGCGACGCTCTTCTTCTGCGAGCTGGTCTTCCTGCTCGGCATCAATCAGACGGACAACATGGTGGGCTTAGTTCGATTTTTCACCTCCAGATTCGCGCTTCTCCTCCAGTCACCACTGACTTCATAATCGTTTCCTTGATTAATTTGACCCGTCTACAGCCTTTCACATCAGGTAGACAGCCAGATCTTGGACCAGTTGCTGGTGTGCTGGGTGTTTTGTTTATTCAGATGACAAGATGCTTAAAGTCTACAGATTTGTTTCCTAACCCTGTTCTCTCCATAACTATTTCTGGGTTGTTCTTTAGTTGCCATGATGGTCTTCCTTTATTATTATTCCACATTTCTAGTAAATAGGAGACCTTTAACGGCTATTGGATACACTGGATTTAATTTGACACAACGGTACTCGCAACAGGTTTTCATTGTCAATTTTGAAAATTGTGTAATTTACTTTCGGTTCGTTTCCATGAGTAACACAATTAGAAAAATGCTAACATATTTTCAAGCCCTTAGATCTCTTTTATCAACAACACTCACGATTCTCTCAGAACAGTGACACAAATTTCTTTGCTCTGTCTTATACATAAATCAGTTTAAAGATATTAAACATGGGTATAATTTCTTGTGTGAGATGGCCTCAACATGTCACTGTTAGTGTGTGTACCTACCTTTAGGGAGCCTTAGTGAACAAAGAAAGTTACTAAAATGCATTCAATAATAAATTTGGTCTTTAAGGATGGACGGCAACTAAATTAGACATGGCAAGAAAATATTAGTTAATTGCAATAAACATTGTCGTCACCATTACTCAGCAAACGTATCATTTCGTGCAGCCTTAACTTGAGAAATGTAATCAGTTACTACATGGTGATTACCACTGTTAAACATCTATATTAAAAAAGGTGTCAGATGTTAGTCGAATACATTTGATTAGGGAGTAATAATAATTGTAATTTCTTTATGCATACGCCAGTCAGTTTTGACATGCGGCAACTGGTAGCTGTCTGCATAGGGATGATTCATGGTGTTAAGACTATGCAAGGCTTCACCAAAGCCACTTGTTACATGCAGTTGTGAGGTTAGGACAGATTTAAAGGATTAGCATACAGAGAATCTACGTGACCCTTTTTTTGAGTATATTCAGCATCATTTTAATCATGCATTTATCCGTGCATGATTAAAAAAGGTCCTCAGACATTTACATGTGTGATTTTACGAAATATTAGTGGATTAGTTGCCAAACAATTGTGTCTTGTGGTTATAAAGGAGATTTTTATTTATCTTAAGTTCTCGTAATCTTTTGTTGCCAGTTGTAGTTGTAAGCATTTGTAACTGTCCCGTCTTTCCTGTTTTGAAGATTTGTTCGGAGGAAATTGCTCACGTTTATGTCCCTGAGAATCCGCCGACGAGCTCTGATCTGCATAATGAAAATGAAAATATCACTCTCACCAGTTAAATATTTTTTGTTCATGTAATGATTAATTTGACTTGGATGTTTTTTTTGGTTTGTTTTTTTAAAAATTAGCATTACTTTATAGAGTGATATGATTACATGTAGTTAAGGGCCCCAGATTCACGTAACACAAATTCATTTTTGTAAAATGCCAACACTCTTTGGGTTTTGACTCCACCTTTTTTTTTGTAATTCAACTGAAAACGGTTGTGCATTTGCTGTCCAGGCACAAGTGCATGGTTACAGACACAACCGGTGGAATGCCGTCATTCTACGCCCGAGGCTGTGTGCTGCAAGATTTATAATCCAGCAGAGCAGCTCCTCCTCCAGATCTTTGCACATTTTACATTCAGTTGCTCAGACATACTACGACTGGCTGGACATCCCGTGACCCTATGCATTCCTGTAACATGGCAACAGATGATTAAGACGGAGAGGATAAGCGCCAAAAAGAAATGTAAAGAAGCAAGTTGTAGTAGACCAGCAAGGAAATAATTATATATATATTTCAACTCTTTTCAAGTTATTTTTATTTATTATGTGGATCATTTTTGGTGGGATTTATAAAAGCCGACGTAGACATGACGAAGTTGTTTCAAAGATTGAAGAATGATGTACTTTATCAACCCTCTCTTTCTTTTCTGTCCCATTGCCAGTTTGTATGCACGGTGATAGCCATCCTCCTCCACTACTTCTACATGTGCACCTTCGCCTGGATGTTCGTGGAGGGCCTGCACATCTACCGCATGCTGACCGAGTTGCGGAACATCAACCACGGCCACATGAGGTTCTACTACGCCATCGGGTGGGGCATACCGGCTGTCATCACTGGTGAGGAGGACACTAAGACGTTTGGGTTAGCAAATGAAAGGCATTAGGCTAGTTTTTCCAAGTGTAAGTCTATAAGTAACATATAAGCACAAGTTCCAGCAAGTGTTTTATTTTCAAATTGACCAAAAATGTACAGTAAATAACAAAAACATACTGATGTGCCTGCATGAGAGTTAAGCCCTTTTAGGGGCTCATAAGTGCATTACAGTGTGCAGTATAGCTTTTGTTGTTTCATGTACGATAAAGCCTCTGATATCACAATTGGTGATAAATGTCAGAGAGCGAGCTAATAAAAGCAGGATTGGACAAACGTATAACTGTTCAGACATATTGGGGTTTTTTTAAAAACAAAACCATGTTCATGTTCTAATTTGTGCTTAGGTTTGGCGGTCGGCCTTGACCCTCAGGGCTACGGAAATCCAGACTTCTGCTGGCTCTCTGTGCACGACACGCTCATCTGGAGCTTCGCAGGACCCATCTTTGTGGTCGTGCTTGTACGTCACGCAGTTTTTTTTATCAGTTCCGTATGTTTTACAGCGACCATATTTGCAATATCGTATAATGCACATCTGAGCGATCTAAAATTCTGCAGATTTGCAACTAAACTAGTAAATGGTTTCATTCTCTAATGCAATGCACCTTTTGAAAACGAGCGTCAGTGAAGCTTTGTATAGTAAAATAAACAAAAGACAGTAACTGTCTAAATTTTTTTTCTTCTAATCAATTAAGGTGAACATAGTGATCTTCATTTTAGCAGCGAAAGCCTCGTGCGGTCGCAGACAGAAGGTGGTGGAGAAGTCCGGAGCTATGTAAGCTGCTTGGTCACAACAACCACACCGCGTATATCATGACATCCAGTCTGTCGCCTAACTTTACCATTTATTAATTTAAACGCAGTCCTGCGCTGCGAATGGCCTTCCTGCTGCTGCTAATCATCAGCGCCACCTGGCTGCTCGGACTAATGGCGGTCAACAGCGACGTGATGACTTTCCACTATCTGTTTGCCATCTTCAGCTGCTTGCAGGTACAACTACGTGCCTTCCAAATCCAAAATGATTCCATGAACCTGTCATTTAAAACTCCGCTTTGTGATTGGCGTCGTTATGGCGATATATAACCTTTTTTTTAATTCTTTCTATTTCTTCAACAGGGAGTCTTCATTTTCTTCTTCCACGTGGTCTTCAACAAAGAGGTTAGGAAAAACCTCAAGAATGTCTTCACGGGTAAAAAGACCGTACAGGACGACTCCAGCACCACACGAGCCTCCTTACTCACTGTAAGCGGATTCCTTTTCTTACTGGCAAATGTGTTCAGAGGCTCGATGATTTCTAACTTTTGCTCCTGTCCCCAGCGCTCTCTCAACTGCAACACGTACGCGGAAGATGGCCCGCTGTATCGCACAGCCATCGGCGAGTCTAACGTCTCCATGGATAGCACGCTCAGGTCAGCCAAGAGCCGAAGCAGCTACCTGGCTTATGCACTCAGGTACACGCCCACTCACTGCATGCTCGCTTTTGACACAGTCCTGCACGATCACTGCGTCGCTGTCTGGAGATTTCTGCATGTGTTGCACTTTTCTTTGCTTGCCTGCCGTTGTGTCGAATGTCTCACACTTACTAGTGCACAAAAACCGATCCACCTTCTATGCTGCCAGATTTTTTTACATTTTTTATTTCTGTTCTGTATCATTAACTTAGTTATGGTTACCTTTACACAAATTTCAGTTTAGTCACGTGTCTTTCGTTATTGGTTGTTCCTCTCTTTTCTTCTGTTTCTCCTACATGAATGGTGCTTTTATAATAGTACCAGCATTGAATGAGCAAGCTGAGATTTGCCAAAGCATGGCTTGTGGCCTTGTTTTGTAAACCCACTAATACACACCGAGGTACAGAATTTCCAATAGTGATAACATTATAATAATAATAACATTGTGCTTTATGCCACAAAAATGAAATCATAACTCATGACAAGTGTTAGAATTTGTTTGCCTAGTTTGTGTAAGAATTGTGACTGCTTTTACTGGCAATGTATCTTCAGTTTGTACATCCTGATTTCTAATATCACACCAAAGCCATGCTAAAGCGTTTTTATTATTGTAAGGCACAAATCCGCTTATATTGTGGTTTTTATTGTGGTATATCACACCGGAGTCGTGTTGTTTTGCTTTATTTATAAAAAACCTATAGAAAAGCAGTATCAACCTCTACAGGTCAACAGAAGATAGCTGTATTTGCAGACGGTTCACTTAGAATGTTACTTCATCCCCCAAAAAAACAAAGTTACTGAAAATGTTGTAGGACTTTGGTGTGCTGTCAAATGATGAACCCTCACTAGAGATTAGATCATTTTTCAATCAGAAATGGAATTTATAACACAGTAAATGTCTTGGCATGAACACATCAAAGAATTGAACTAAGTTATTTGAGCACAACTGTTGTCCTGTAAAGCTAAGAATAAAATCAGACATGCAGACGTGTTTTTCCCCCCGTTTGTGACCCTTAGTTCCAGAGTTATGTCTATTTAGAGGAAAGTTCGGCCCTGTTTACTTTATTTTTTCTCTCTCAGGTGAAGTACCTCAGAAATATCTTTCCGATGGGACGGAAGAGGGACAAACCCAGAGTTAAATACAAAACTGTACAGCTAGTTAAAGAAAGGGGAGGATTAAGTCACCCTATAATAACAATAGTATTCAACAGTCTAAACCCGAAAATGCAGAGTGCACTTAAAAAAGTGTGAAAGGTATAAAAGTATGTATAACACATGGGATGTTTACTGGTTCAAACTAATGGCGAGAATTTGGATGGAAGAACCTTGAAATACTTTTTGTGAAAACAGTACAAAAACGATATCAGCACCAGAAGAAGTGTGTTGGAGACTCTGTAGTGCAGAAAAAGCCAATCACTGCCATGTTTTTAAAAAAATGCTTCAGTTATTCAAGACATATTAACAATGACTTTGGCTTAAATATTTCCTTTAATTTGGACATCATATGGATGGAAGACTTGACTCTGGAATTCTGGAATACACAAAATCAAAAATACAATTGCTATATTTTACATTACTGCCTCAAAAGTTTGGGGGAAGGGGAACGCAAAACAGGACGAGGAGAAATTATAGAGAAGGAGAGAAGAAAGGGACCGTATCTGTATCTGTGTATGTATATGTGGGAATGTAGTGCACATATTTACAGTATTCTTTCTCCCTGGAGCTGTGTGCAAGTCCTCAGCTGCATCCAGAAGCTTTTTCTCAGATCAGCTACCACACAGCTCTTGAGTCTACAGTAGCGAAATTGTTCCTCCGGCACATTTCTCAGTCCTGGAATAAACGGCCGCAGCGAAGGAGAACAAAAGAAAAACGCCCTTTGTGACCTGTCAGCTTGTGATTTACGTTCAGCAGGTGTTAAAATCTGAACGCAATAACTAAATTGGTTGCTTAACATTAAAACAGCGGTCGTTTTTTGTAAATCCTTAAAGTGGAAGTGTATTTACTCTCCATTGACCCATGGACACCTTAACAACGTTCTCATTTAAGGTCTGTCAAAGCAAACAACGGGGGGCAGAAAGTTTTGTAACGAGAGACGTCTGATGTTTCGGTTCTTCGACATCAGTTGACGACGGCTACAAGTTGAGACTTGCATGAACTTCCAGTAACGCTGTACTCCCCCCCCCCCACCTCTCTCTCTCTCTCTCTCTGTGTCCTTTAAATGTCTCTCTGTACCTCTACTTTCCACCCCGGCTTCTGCCTCCCGCCTTCCCATGTCTGTCTCGCTTTTTCATCCGTCCGGATCGTTGCAGGGAAGACTCGGGTCAGAAGCCCAGCTCCTCAGGAACAGCTAAAGGACACACGGATCTGGACGGAGCTCTTTTCCACAGAAACGGCACCAAAGGAGATGGTGAGTGGATCCGCGGTACTGATAGATTTATTTTATGCTTTTTGGTGATAAAGATTTATTATATTTTACCCCCTCCTTCCTTCCTTGTTGCCAACAGACTCTGACTCAGACAGTGAGTTGTCCGCTGATGAACATAGCTCCTCCTACGCTTCCTCCCGCTCCTCTGACAGCGGCGATGAGGATTTGGAAGTCAAGCCTAAATGGAACAATGAGCGGCCTCTCCACAGCACCCCAAAAGGTGCCTATCAGTCTTCGTTGTTACTTCTATACAACTATAGAATGGAAAGTTGAGTGTAAGAACACTGAAAGGGCTTTAAAGATTAACATCTCAGCTGTGCTACATATATCTCAATATTTGCTGCATCCTTTGGTATCTTTCTGTGTGTCAAAAAAACAACAACAATGGCTTATCCACTGAATTGCCATGTCATGCAAATATGGCACAAAAACAAACCAAATTCTAAATCAAATACAGATTAATCAAATTCAAAGTGTCGGGTAACAATTTTAAATTTTTTTCTCAACTTAAAGCTTCATGGGATTAAAGTGGACACGAAAAATAACAAAAAAAGTGAAAATATGGAATAAAACCTCCCAAAATGCACAATGAAGTGATACTGTAAGTCCATTTTATAATTAGGATTTCCATGAACTTAATACCATTACAGTTTAGACATATTTGCTCCATAGTAGGCCTGGCCTCAGTGAACCAATGTCGCTTTAACGATATTATCTTATCTTTTGTTTAACATTATGCCTATATATATATATATATATATATATATATATATATATATATATATATATATATTTTACAGCCAAATGTCAAAAGTGCAAAATTAGGGATTTTACAATCACATCCTGTCACTGTCAGTGACTTGCCTAAAAAGATTTTTTTTCTAGTGTATAATAGCAAAAATATTTTATGACACAAAATGCCAATTGAACTAGTTCAGAGAGAAAATAGTCTACGATTTTATCTAACTGTACATTTGTTTATAATTTGTAAACTTACAAAGCAAATTCACTTTAACCTGTTTTTGTTTTTTTCCTGCGTGTCTCCTTCTCTTCTTTCTAGGTGACAACGTCTCCAATCACGTTAGACCTTACTGGCCAACGGAGGGCACCACAGCAAGTGACAGCGAGGACTTGGGCTGGACGGACAGGCTACGGGTGGAGACCAAGGTGAATGTGGAGCTGCATCCGGAAAATAAACTGAACCACGTTGGTGAAAGAGAGAAGGAGGCTCCACCAGAGAGAGACAAGCAGACGCAGGTAAACACTAAAGACACTGCGCCTCCTGGCCAACCCAACAGCAACCACCAGCCAGAGCAGAGAAAAGGTAAGGGAAGGAACTGAACCTGGAAACACAGAGGATGGTTCACTGCGATGATATTTTAACCTGTTCACTCATCCTGGTCAGGTATCCTCAAGAACAAGATCAGCTACCCTCCTACCCTACCGCTGAATGACAAGAACATGAAGAACCGTCTAAGGGAGAAGCAGGGCGACTGCTTCTCCCCTACCATCACCTCCCTTCCACCCATCAACAACAACAACACCTCTGCCTTGACTCCCTCCACCGTCAACATCATGACCCCAACGTCTAGGCCGTCGTCGCAGGCCTCCACTGACGGAGGAGGTCGCCTCGGCAACCACGACCACAGTACTCTGGTAAAGCCACCCATCCCTCAGATTCCACTGGGGGGCATGTACCGCGAGACCAACGGGGGAGTGGCCATGCACTTAAAGTCAGGAACGGTGAATGGAGGGAATGACTCAGACTCAGAGTAAGTAAAGAATCTCGGCGTGTTGCAATGATGATAGATTGGCATCGGCTTCTTTGCACGAGTTATGAGGCGCAATTAGTCATATTCATTGAGTTGACTCATTCATCAAACGAGGGAATGAATGGTTCCGTACAACGCTACTAATGTTAGCGCTTGCCATTACAGTCTGTGTGGTTTGCCTCGCAAGAGTTTACATAACCCTAGAACTTTTTTATATTCGATTCCACTATAACAACAAACTTTTTTATTTGTTTTGGGTGGCATCAGAATTGAGCCCCAACAGATTTATTGTCAAAAGTGGAGCGTTACAGCTTTCACTACAACAATTCACTTGATATATTTGTATAATCCTTTACTGGTGGGGGAAAGAGGTTCAAAGGGGAAGAGAGAGGGGAGAGAAGAGATGAGAGATAGTGAAACAGCAAATTCAAGTTCCACAAATTCTACAACTGCAACATTAATGAAGAAATACACAGCAGTAGATAATACAAAATGTATTTAGAGGTAACTGCATCCAGCCATCCAAGAGATGATCCGAGAGCACCTGAATCTAAGCACCCACAAAGCTTATTTTGTGTAATTTTTATGTTTTAAACAGACACAAAGTAGAAAATCAACATGATAGAGGAATTAGGGAACCCAACAAACATGTGGATACATTTGAGACCAACACTGCACTTAGTGGCTCTTACACAAACAGGGAAGATGTCTGTGTCCGGTTATACAAAGCTTTCTAAAATTTTAGAAACCTCCACTTCATGGTCATGTATTACTTCATAGTTGTGTAATATATGAAATCCCTGAAGCTTGTGGTTGTAAGGGCATGAATATGTTAACCAGGCATGAATTGATGCATCCATCCTGCTCAGCCGCACAACAACCTCCTGCTCCCATTTTCACCTTGCATGTTCTCCTCTCTCCCTGCGTGCTTCCTCCCTGCATCCCTTTCCTCCCTCCTCCTCACCCGGCGAATTCTTCCAACTTTACAAGTGGCAGTAACGAGACTTCAATCTGACCTGTCAGGCTGTTCCAGACCAGCCCGCCCTTGTGAGAGGAGGAGCCCGCCGACGGAAAGTGAGCTGAGACGAGAAGAGTAGAATAAAAAAAAAACAGATGAAAGTAAAAATGATGATGGGGGGGGGGAGGCTGAAATTTGGGTAAATATCTCATCTACCATTCTATATCTCCCCCCGTCCAGTTTTAGCGAGCAGTATTAATGGTAGACTTTAGAACTACCCGGATCGACAAAAATAAGGATGCGAGAAAGAATAAAGGGAATGCTTGGCGAGGATGTAAGTTCAGAGACACGTGTGCCAAAAACCTCTTAAAGAATGTCTACAGAATGAATGCCTCACGACGATCTGAAGATTCTCAAGGACAGCTTCTCTTTGCTTGGGAAAGTCTGATGAAACAATCTCAAGCTGGTACATGTGTAGTCCAAAAGGATTTCGGAGCGCAGTCACGTCCGGCGTCTCGCACACAAAACTGTTATTGACGAACATTTCTCGGCCCCGAAGGCCGAGGACGAACACACCGAGAGCTCTGCTGAAAGGTTTCGACAAGGCTCTCGGTACATTGTATTTAGAGTGTAATTATCGTGTAGATATTTTTATTTTTTTAAAGTGAAGAAGAAATAATGTATTTTCTATTTCAGCTGAAGCAGAGAACAACTTTGTAAACTAAAAAAGAGAAATGCCTTAAAAATGATCAGGAAGACTGTTTAATGGTGCCTTTTTTTATGAGTTAGGCCTTATTCACTCACACATTACTGTTTTTTGTAAGAAATCTCCTGGCTGAGTACACAACAAAGCAGTGGAAATATGTATTTTTTATTTTTTTATTTTTTTTAAATGAAGCGTAAATCTGCCATGTGTTTGGTCCTGTCCAGGTTTACTCCTTAAAACACACTACTGGTTACCAGCGTTACATTACCCCATGTCACATATCAGTAACAAAACATCAATAATGCGGTGGTCACTTCACTTTCTGTCCAATTCATTCCAAAAGTGGCAAATCGGATGTATATAATTATTGCTTTTTAATTAATAGATATTTTCTTTATATTTTAGAAAAAAATCGACCCAGATTTTAAGGTATTTGCTACTTATTGCAATATGTACAGCCAGTTCCCCACTCCACTTTTTTGCAGCACACACTCTCAATGTTTTACACTACTGTTGATAAATCCTGTTTGCTTTTGTATGATCTGAAACACTGAAAATTGTGTGGTATAATGATGTATATTTATTTTTTCATGTTTTTAAACACTGGAAAAAAATAAAACGCTGATGATTGTGATTGTAAAATAATAAATGTTCTTATACATTTTGAACTGTCTTGTGTCTGCCTGGTGGAATGAAACGTGGAAGCTGTGGAGAAAAAAACAAAAATGAGTGAGTTTGAACAATTTACCGTCTCTCCAGAGTTCCGCTTTAACCTCCTAACTATTGGAATAAATCAGACTTCAGACTGCAAGCTGGGCAATCTTGCCCAACATCAGTGTCTGACCTCACTAACGGTTGAAAAACCTTTAAAAATGGCCAGAAATACTATCCTAAACCTCCTAGACAGACATCCCAATAAAGCTAAAGTTGTTATAGCTTTAAAGGATTAGATAAGCACTCATGCTCCTGTATTAGTATGAAGGCAAGGAAAGCAAACCTTTATGGAATATTTCTGCTGTAGATACAGTGAATTTTTTTGATGAAACCTACAAAACTGCACAAAATAACAGACATTGACAAAGTAAATATTTACAAATGAGAAAACTAAAGGTAAAAAGCATAAAATATAAATGATTCACATGTACATGCTTTGTCAGCTAGGGCCTGTACTCGGGTCACAACATTTCCTATTGGAAGATAAAACTTTGGGCTGATCTGAGGATCAAGGATTTGTCGTTGCACACTTATCTTTCCGCTGAGTCCAACTAGTTTCCCAGTCTGTGGTACAGCATACCATTTGCACAGCATGACGCTGCCACCACCTTGCTTTACTGAAAAAGAGGAGCCGCGCCTATTTCCTGCATGACCCATAGAGATCAGGCCAAGGAGTTCTAAACCAGAAAATTTTTCTGCAAGAACAAGAACAATTTGTTAATAATAATTGAAATGCTAGGTCACTAAAAAAATTAACCTTTTATACAAACCCAGCAAGTTGG
Source organism: Orestias chungarensis (assembly GCA_032876305.1). NCBI lineage: Eukaryota > Metazoa > Chordata > Actinopteri > Cyprinodontiformes > Cyprinodontidae > Orestias > Orestias chungarensis. The sequence goes on from JAVLVB010001196.1 coordinate 794,485, forward strand.
CTTGCAATATTACTTGATGTTTAGCAAACAGCATCATTTTATTGATTACTGTTCTATGTAAACTGAATAAAATAATTATACAATAACTGGTAAAAGAAAGTCATAAAGAGCATTGGACTGGGATACAGACAGGATACTCACCTCCCTTGACCAGACATAGAAAATTGATGGATTTCTTTATGAGCAATAAGTAATAGTTTACCGGTGATTTCGTGTCGGTAATTAATTTGTAAATAAAGGTGGGAAAGCAGGACTAAAAACGATCAATACATTATTACTTCGAGCTCCACAGTTCAGTTATTTAGTCTTAGAGTTAAAGGATTTTACTATTTCACTGGCATCCCTCTAAGCAATGTCTCGACCAGGAACTCTAAAGCTGGCTACATAAAACTTTAACAGAGCTAAGTCACTGGTACTGCTTGCTAAATAATTGTGAACAAGCAAGTTGAAACGTTAGACGGCTGAATCAAATTTCACCAGCCTTTGGGAGATTCGTTGTTATGCCAACTGGGGTAGGTCCTTATCTGTGTTGTCAAAGACGGAATAAAGTCTGAACACATGCACCTTTTCAAAATGTTCCTGGATTAGTTGTAACTGTCTTGAGGCGTGTTAGTAACATACGATCAGTTTCCCTATTACAGTTCAATAAGTTTAAATAAATTCCTTGACACCTAAGGCACTGTGTATAAGCAATGCAACTGGTCTCAGAAGACTATCCAACTAAAACTCTGTTCTTGTTGTTGTTGTTTTTTTATAATCTGGGACCCATCACAGTCAAACCAGCTGAATTATTCACCCCTCCACTGGGAGTATGGGTGGCAGTTTAGGTGGGGAACAGTGATGCACACCAGTAAGGTGGTTCACTGGTGCAATTCTACCCTCTACTGGCAGAAAAATGCATACGTACAGTTACAATGGTATGATCATGTTTTGTTTTTATGGTGGAGCTTCTGAGCACTGACAGCCTCAGTTCCTTGTGGATAATACCTCAGCATTGAAGCATTGACTTCCACCGTAGAGAATCTCCAAGGCCATTCTGCTATTAATTATTCTTCCGTTTTGCATATAAGGCTCAACCAAAAGTCGGTGGGTGGGTTTCGGAGTTGGAGTGCAGCTTGCCACCTGTCTCTCTTGTCAAATTGCTGCTCAATAAGGCCGCCAGTGTCAGAAAACAATAAAAGCCAACTAATGGTTCATATTTCAAGTAATATTTGCCCAGATCTATCATATCCTGGGAAATCATCACCCAAGTAAAACAAATAATTATGAAGTTCTGCTTTGCTATGTTAAAGGTTTTCAGAATACTGCATAAAAACATAAAAAAGTCAAAAAAATGCTTGAGCCCGTTACATACAAAGGTGCCAAAACTGTAGACTGTGGCAGTGACCAAAATACAGCATCAACTCCAGACAGGATCAGTTTGTAGGACCTGCAGTAGTTGAGGTAGTTCCTTGCGTATTTTATTTCAAATTGAGGACGATCTTTTCAGATAAGTGCTGTAGAATGGGGATACTGGCTCTAGGTCTTGCCGTGGAACTATTCCTTTTCCACCCTACCGTCCATCCAGAAGTCTGAAATGCAAGAAAATGAACTTTGATCCAGGAACAAACGTTTGTGGCTATTCCTAATTACCTCTCGATTCAGAAGAACACTAAAGCAAAGGTCCATTTTACTAAAAAGAAAATAGGAGGTTGTATAGCACGTTTTAGGATGCAAAAATGTTACTATGCATTTTTCTTGGTTTTCTAGCGCAAATATCTTCGTACACTCAAAACAAGACACTAAAAATGTACAAGTAGCTTTTCAGGAATATAGGAACCAGTTTTAGTCAATAAAACCTACATATTAATGGTATTAATTCCAATGTCAGATTTGTTTTCAAAAGAAAGTTAAGACGTCTGCTGGTGGAACTATTTCTGTTTTTATATCAATATTCACCAATTTCAACTACTTACTATATCTTGCTGAAACGTTACTTGGGAGATATTTCACTGATTATTGCCAAAGGGGAATACAATATTTTCTTAATCCATATTAAATAAACATTTCTTCAAAGAATTGTAGATTTGTTGCAGTGCCAGGCAGGGACAACCTTATGTAGAGGTCAGTATTACTGCAAATATAATGACGCCTATGAACAATCTGTTGTTGTAGAACAATGTAATGAAGAGGACGCTCGGGCTTCTTTCATAATGTTCTTCATGTTATGAATTTTTTTTTTTTTTTTTGCACTACTCTCTCCAGAGGGTTAACAGCATCCAGCTTCTTAGCTCCTACAATGATGATCGATGGAAGAGACACTATAAATTTCTTTCTTTTTCTCTGGTTAGGAATGGTTTCTGTGTTTTGTGCTGAATTTTAAGGAACAATCCAAATAAAAACTGAAGAAGTCCAATTGTGACATTATTAACACTAATAAAACATTGTATTTTATTAGGGGATGCTTGTTCAATACTGCTTTGAACATTTTTTTTGGCCATACCAAATTTTCGATGGCGTTCACTCTTTGACATAAACATTTTAATTAAACATTCTAGTTTTAGGCCAATATAGCCTTCGTCCAACGTTTTATTGGAGTGTCTTGCAGGTCTGCTATCCAGAAATGCTTGTACATCAACAAGTTAGCAAGACAGAACTTGCTTAATTTGGGATTATTCAAAGTCTAATTAGATTTGGAGATGAGTTTAAACCACTACATGTCTATTGCTGTATGGTCTCTTCCTCCTCAGCCAGTTGGACGTTCTGTCACCTTCAAAGTACCAATTCACACGTCTGCATATTTACATTTATGTAACCTGTAGTCTTTCCAGGAAAACCAAGCAGACATAAAATTTTCAAAGAATATAAAAGCTTCAACAAGTGGCATTGAAAGAAGTCAATCCCTACAGTTCAAGCTGCAACATGTGTGGATTTAAATTGTCCCCTTGTCTTTTTGCCTTGAATGAGCATTTTAATACCTATTTCATGCTTTTTAATCAAACATGTTTGCGTTTTACCTTATCAGCCTGGGATTTGCATCATCAGCTTCGTCATCCGTCCTCCCTTTTCCTCCACCTCCCAACTGTTCTATAATTGACTCTGGGGGCCGTGGCGGTTGCGTAAGACATGCGTGGTTGTGCAAGCTGCCAGAAAATGTGCTGGTTTCGGATTGAGAGTTTTATTACATTTATTTTTATTTTTTTTAATGAGCACAGAGGGAGGGTTCTGGGCAAACTTCAACAGCAGCATATTGGTTTCTGTGTGTACATTTTCAGAAGTATTGGAAATGGAATTTAAATGCAGTATTCCACTTGTTTGGTGCCCAATCCCCTCTATCTGGTGTATTCACATGTAATGTTTAGGATTGTAACTGCTAATAAACTCAGGGACAGGCAATAGACAGTCGGATTTAATAAAGTTTTAAAAACCTTGTTGAAAAAAGGATTTATGCTCATGTTCCACCCATACACAGTATATGAGATGTCATATAAAATCCCTTCTAAATAGCAAGGATTTCCAGACTCCGTGCTCTTTCCTGCTTTCTGACCGTAAAGCGGAACAGAGAATAAAAGAGAAGTGAAAAAAAGCAAATGAGGTAGATTAGCAGTGTTTGCCTAAAACGGATGTTGTCATCTAGAGCCTATGGATATTAGGCTGTAATATTGTCATGTTTGACAGTCATGACACACAGTCACATTGTCTTTATAAGTCTAAACTGACTGCTATCAGAGATCCTTCCCGTCCTCACCATAACCATCCTAGACTCTTTAAACATACTTGGAAGATTTGAATTATGACCACATTTGAGTTCCTCTCAGGAATTTGTGTGATTTTTACTTACTTATTTTTTTTATAATTTGGACGCAGCTTTAACTACTTTTAGAAGCTGATGCCGACCAGATCATTACATCCTAAAAGATAAAACCCAATCATGCATCATGCAGCCTTTAAAATTTGGTCTATAAAACGTAGATTCATCTGTCTTGTAAAGGTTAAAATGCAAAATACTGAGGTATTAATGGTGGATTCTTTATGTGTCTTGTAGGCCTCTAGTGGGTGGTGTGCTGAAAATTTCAGCACAGAAGCTGCAATACGGCAGTCTGAAAAAACTATTGATAGCGCAGAACTCCTTACTGAGCTGAAATGTAGTCTTACAGCAGACACAGAAAGTACTTCTGGCTTCCTTCCCCTAATCTACAGTCTCATCTCAGGGGTCAGTGGTCAGCTGACTACTGTTTCTCTTTATCCAACCCTTTCCTCTGTCAAGCCATTACGTCATGCCAGCTCAACTTGTCTCAAAATATCAACAGGTTTTCTAATTACCTGATATTGCTTCGGAGGTCTGACATCTTATTTTAGATTCTGCCTCCTGAAGAAAACCCGAAATATCACACAACGTGACACAACCAGCACCCAAAGGTTAGTGTAACAAGGAACACCTGGTGCATTTGAGGAAAATAGTCTAAAATTATTGTCTGGATGATGAAGAATGTTTGAATTTGACTGTACGAATAGAGGTGAATATATGAGTGAAATTAAGGTGTAATGTAATAGCCCTGCTTGGGCCACTACCCTGAGTAATTCTGTTCAAATGTTTGAAGATGATAACATATTATTTGTGTTTAAATAAAACATATGATTTACAAAAAACTTTTCTGGGGAGCTTTTGCTGAAACTTTTCATGTAGAAATGTCTATACAGAATACTACAGTAATAATATTGATGTAGCCTTGTACAATATTGTACTCTCATAACAATTTTTGTACTTTTAAATAATAAATAACAATTCCTCCATAAATCTTCCTGCTGCCTTTCTTCCTTTTTTTATCCTTTTGTGTCTTTAAGATTTAGTAAGAAATAGTTCTGAATATTCTTTTTCACTATTCTGGTTTCATTTTGATGGTCCTAATACCAAAGCATTGGAAATATATACGTTTTGTGCTTAAAAACATGAATAAAATTCAATTAATCTCAACATTTGGTTTAAATAATCCCGAATCAGTGTACTTAAATCCAATTTAAGTTTGCCACACACATAGAAGTGCGTGATTCTAAGAAAAACATAAGAAAATGTCAAAGTTGAACTCCATTTTGAATGTCACAATGTAAATACTTAATAGTGGATTTAAACTTTAAAGGGGTATTTAAGTGATAAACATGCTTGTTGTTCTGTTTTGCCTGTCCTAAATGTATTTCTTTAGATTAAAATCACCTTTTATCCTGTTCTTTGTGTATCCACCTGTTACAAAATTCATCAACATGACGACAGTGGCCGCTAGGGGGCGGCAGAGAGAGCCCAACACGGCTATCGCCAGTAAAACCGCCGCGGCCCCTTTAAGAGACGATATTTCCTCGGCCCAGCTCCGAGCTTGTTTCTACGGCTGGGCGCTTTAAGCAGTGGCTCATAACGGTGCACTCCCGGGGGCGGGGAAAATACAGACTCCACTGGTATTTTTGTCATATTATTAATAACCGCCGCGACCTGAAGAGGATACAACCGTCGTTTTCTTTTTTTCTTTCGGACGGGAGCCGAGCGGCGGACATTTCAGAGATGGAGGCACGGAGGAAGCCGTCGTCGTCGTCGTCGTCGTGAGGCAGAGAGACGGGCGCTAATTTGGAGCAGCAGCAGGTGTACGGAAGGATAAACGCGGCACATGAAACTTTGCTACGATTTACGTGCTGGGTAATATAAATATACATATGTCTTTTGTTCTTTCGTTTGTCTTCTACGACACTACTGCTTATAGAAAGAAAATGCATTCAAGTGAACTTGTTGACTGTTTATTTGACCAAAAAAACAAACAAAAACATTACACTATTAACTTCAAGCTCCTGTGTAGTTTATTTGCTGCCTTTAAAGCCTAAAATTACAATGTGACATTTCTGTTAAAGTGACGGACTAGCTAACCTTAAAGGAGCATTAGGGGTTCCACCTGGCACAGATCCTGGGTCTCTTGCATTTTGAAGCGTCCTCTCTACCTGAATGTCAGTACGATCTCTTGGACCAGGGGTCTGCAACGTGAGGCTCCAGGGGCCATATGTGGCTCTTATAGCCCTTCTGTTTTTTTTTTCTGCTTTCATGAAACGAGATAAGATTATACAGTCTTCTGTATGTTTCTGTGCAATATCTGCAAACGATAAGCAAAAACAGCCTAGCGCCAATGATGGAAGGCTTATCTTTCTTTATATATTCAACTGGGCTATGTTTCTTTTTGTTCACCATAAAAGTTACATTAAAAAAAAAAGGTTTTTAACTTAAAAAAACAATACAAAAACGTAGTGTTTTGAAACTTACTTTTGTGGCTCTAGATCAGTGTTTTTCAACCAGTGTGATCGTCAGGTGTGCCATGGAAATTATCTTGGTGAAATTGGATAATTGAGTATCTTTTAAGTGGACGTGTTAAGTGCAATTTCAAATAAGAGATATAAAATATGATTTAAAAAATACAATTACTATAAATGTAACATATGCGACTATAGAGTATCGTTTGTTTAAATGTTTGCTTGGTGGCGTGCCTCGTAATTCTTTGAATGAAAACAATGTACCTTGGCTCTAAAAAGTTTGAAAAACACTGCTGTACATACATTTTCTTTTGTAGTGCCTGGAAAAATTAGTCTTGAACTTCTTTGTTTGTTAGGATCAAATAAATCTTGCTATGCAGGCATCCCTATAAAAAAAAGACCTGAAAGAGAATACGATGGAGGAAACAAGGTTGATGAGCAAAGCCTGATGGCATAATTGTTGAAGGCCATCTGCGACCATAAATTCGAGCGAGAGTTTAAGTTTAAGCAGAGATTGCAAACAATACACAGTATAAAATCAGCTGGCAGTCCAGTTTTGTTCCGAATCCGCTGCAAGTTGAGAGTTGAGCATTGCTTTTCAGACTCTTCCCTGTTTTTTCTCTATTTAGTCTAGATATGAAAAGACAACTTGCATCTTCCGGACTCTGCACGCACACAGCAAGTCGTTACAAACTTATAATCTTTCTCACTTGTATTCTCTCTTTCACATAACACCTACCCTTTATAGAAATGATATCAAGTCTAGCAGTCCATAGGGCACGACCTACACAGTCGCCTTGGTCACATCACCATCTACCGTCCATTCTGGATCAAACTTATCAAGCATACAGACGTGATTTGATTAAACATCTATTCAAGCTCAAGAATACACAGTGATTAAAAGGTCAACATGGAACGAGTAGATTATGTTTAGAAAAAAGATTGAACCTAAAAGCCTCATTTCTGTGATCTTTTCAAATATTTTATACCAGTAAACAATGCACTTTCCTTTAACTGGCTGGTGTACAAGTGTTGAAAACTTAATCAACTTAGTTTTAAATAAAGTGGAAAAAAAATACATGATACAAAACTAATGTCTTTAACATGGAGTAGCTTTAAATTAAATTGAATTGTAGCGTATTTTCCCTGTTTATGTATAAAGCCCAGTTCCTTTACTTGTCTCCTTTAAACAAACAGGAAGCTGCATATATATATATATATATATATATATATATTCAAAAACCTATGCAAAGCTGAGGCGAGCAGAGCCTGGAAGTATTTTTATGTAAAAGTACAGCATCTCAGTGGTTATCTCTGCTGAATTATATTGAACCAGACATATTTTGTTTGCATTCTGGAAAAAAACCCCAAAGTGAACTAAGTCTATCCCTGGTTTGAATTGTGATTTTGTGATCAGTGAGGTCAAAAGAAAATTAAATGCCCATTACTTAATATACCTTCTGTCCCCAAGTCGCCTTACGCAAGAGTTCAGGTTTGATGACTTTTAGATTTAGGTCGATCTGCGCTTTTATGAGAGGCCAGATGGGCGGATTGGGCGAGGATATATCGATTGTTTATATAACGGCTGAGTGAGATAATAGCAGCAGAGCGAAGCGATTGGTGCAGAGGACGGGACAGGACGGGACTGGAAGGTAACACTTTTTTCTTTTTTTCGTCTTCCACTGCCTGTCCCTCACTATAGAAACACCATATTCCAGTGATCGTGACCACGTGGGAGTCGCTCCTACTGTATCAGCTCCGGCCTGACCGCGTGTGCACTCATGCGGGCGGTCTGCTGAAATGTAATATCTCGTGTTGGAGCTTTAACGGCGCAAAATCAACTTGAAGCATTCAAAAACCGGTCTATATAAAAAAAAAAACTTAATGTCTCTTTTATGTCCGAGTCACCTTTTCAGTTTGAGCAACCATTTGCACAATTTGCCCAGAGGTTGACATTAGTGGCATAGATGGAAGCTAAAGTATTCGTCTTGTTCATTCCAGTAATAATGTAGCAGAAAAGTTCTTTTTTTTTTTTTTTACCTCTGTGACCAAAGGTTAACTTCGTAAGCATCTGGATATCTTTTTCTCTTCATGCTATGCATCTTTAGTTTATATTCACCTCCTAAAAGTTCCCCTTTATGTCTGGAATGTGTAGAATTAAATTTTGTCATATCTAAACTCTCTTGCTTTATCTCTGGTATGAACCAGCGTGGCAACCCCCCCCCCCCCCCCCCCCCATCGGACCATCTGTTGCAGCTATTTGTTGTTTTTATGAGGGAATCAAACAACGTTTCAGTCCATGCTTCTTTAGCCGAGGTATTTAAAGGTCATGCTAATCCCTCAGTCTGTCTTATGAAACTGTGCAAAAGTTGAGAGCAGCTCCCACAGAGGAGTTATACTTCGGCCGTGTTGTTTTCACGAACCTAGCTCCATTATTTTTTTCTTCTTTAGGTTCTTTTGTTTCATAAACCGCATTAAATTATGTAAGAATATTATAGAAGAATCACCTGTAAGTGGAAAGCTGGTTAGTAGTAGCAGAAGCACTACACTGTTGCATTTTTGAACAATAGCCAGTTCCTAAAGAGGAGCGCATTGTCACGGAAATCTCCTGTTTTCACAGAAACTCTGCAACCGTTACTGTTTCAGTGGCTTTACTTTCACTTTTGGTTAGTTACTATAGCAGCTATTTATTAATTCCACTTCACAAATATGTTCTTCTCTGTGCTGGTTCAACACTAAATAACGTGCCTTTAAAGGTTTTTGGATGTGATGTATTTGTATTTGCTCGTACCGAGATGCTGAATATATTATGCCTCATAAAAAATGCATTGGCGTGGTTAGAGAGATGAATGCAAGGCTGAGGAGGCAATCTTTGCTCCGGATTAGTTGGAGTGGAGCTAAATTTTTGTTTTATTGATTTTGACATGTGATATGAACAGAAGCTGTTTTAACACTCCTGTATAACTGGGTTTCTTTCCATGGTTAAATGAATGCTTTACCAACACTCAAATAGCAATCAATGTTGTTTTAATTTCTGGTTTTGTTTAAACTCCACGATCTCTTCTTCAAGGCTAGACTTGGCAATCGGTCCCTTTCTCAATAGAGTTGTAAACAATTGGTGACCCCTACCCTCATTAGTTTCTGAAATGCTAAAACAACTTGGCCGCACTTTCTTCTGTCAGCAGGCAGGCTGGGCGATAAACCAAAAAAAAGGAACCTTTACAGACATTCACTGCGACGTCAATTTTCCCTTGTTGGTAAATTCAGTGTTTTGATAAGAAAGAAATTGTCCCCTTCCCCTTAAAGACTGTGTAGAGCTTCTATAGTCGCGTGACTCCACACACCAAGAATGGAAACCAAAGAAAATGGCTAATGGTTCCAATGAAGAAGTGGCTGAAAAAGCCGTAGCCGTAACGTCAGTGGAGCTTAATCCTGTTCTAGTTCCGGTTTGACGCCTCCTCAAAGAAGCCTACGCAAGATACACTACACCTTTGCGAAAATATTTTTCGCAAATCGTTCTTCCCAATACGTACAAAAGTGAGAGGAAAAAGGTCGCCGCTATGCTAGGATATATCAAGCATTTTGCAGCCACATCCGACCTCTGCTGAAGTCGCACCATGGAGGCCTACAAGAGCTTGACTGGGCATTACATAGACAAGTGGCAACTCATCACTTTGTTTACAAGCCACACTGCCACCTTTTGAATGTTGCATTATTTATATTATTTACAAGAGACTTTACCTCTACAAGTATCATATATTGAGTCATATTGAGTGTTTATACTTAAAGTTAGACCGATGGTGGATTTTATTTTCTATGTGTGACATTTGGTAAATAAATCAATTGAAAAAAGTTTGCATTTCCTGCTGTTACGTTCATATGGCATAGATATACAGTGTTTCGTCAGGGGGGATGAATAATCGTGCATTTATTGTTATTGAGATGAAACTCCCGAATTTATTGTTGATACCGATTTGATGTCATATCGCCCAGCCCTAACTTGAGGTCATTTTTCCCAAAAGGCTGGTGTGACTTGAGTTCAGAAATATCTCGGGTAAACAGTTTCCAAGTTCTTTGAGCCCTTTGAAAGCTTCTTTCCTCAGTAACAACATCTACAGGGAAGACTGTTGTTTTGCCGTCTGTAAAGATTTTAGACACTTTGTGTAAAATTTTAAAAAACTGGATAGATTTTGAGTTTGTCGGAGGCCGAGCTTCGTTCAAAGTCACTTTCCAAAATTTAAGCGCATCTTTAATAAATAAAAATTGGTTATAAAAGCAATGTAGGGTTCTGAAAATCGCCCATTTTCATAGAAATTATAGGAACACGGATTTCTTGGTAACGGCACCTTTGACGATCTTGCTCAGTAATTTTAGATGACCGGGAAAGGGTCTCAGCGATCGGCTGTAGTAGTAGACTGTGACCGAGAGTGAACTCAAGCTTTAGGGTTTATTAGCAGATTACTCCCAGACAGTCTCGCACAAACACCAGTTTGATACAGAACATTAGGCTTGTGTCAGTGATGCAGACGGAGCCCGTGCAGCTATTCAATCTCGACTAATGACTGCAGATACAAACATTGCCGCCTCACATGTTTCTTATTTTATTTATTGATTTATTTGTTTTTCTTATGCACACGTTTGTTAGCGACCTTGTTTATTTTACGAGCGCGTCGTCATTCCTGCCAAACGTGTAAGCTGTGATTTACGATGAGGTGCAGATGTTTTGAGGCGTCTTTGTGTTCGCGCTTACTGAGGCAAATGACTCATGAGGGGTGTTTACTTGCGCGTTTCGCATTCATAGTGATCAGACCTTGAGCTGAAACCCACTCCTCCTCGTCCTCCTCCTTTTCTATTCATGCTTTAGTTAAGGTATGGTTAAAACCTCTCAGCAGCAGAGAACAAAATGTCTGAGAAGAAAATATATGAACAGGAGGTTTCCTTAAGCACTCTGCAGTGAAAGAAGGGAACGGAAACACAAGAACATGTCATGCACTATGAAATCAGATCATTTTAATATATAACAGCGAAACGTTCTTGTTGATTCTTTTGTGTCGGCACGTTGAGCACGGGTTGCTGAAGCCGAGCACGCGTTATCATGGGAACGGGTTTGAGTCCGTCAGGTGTGTCAGCCACTAGTGGAAAGCATTTGCTAACTCGATACTCGCTGTTTCCACTCACGCCCCCCCCCCCCC
>JAVLVB010001196.1:813641-845211 GCA_032876305.1 Orestias chungarensis
AATAATAATAGGAAATACTTCTTTAAACAATTTTGTCGGGATTGGATCCAACATACAAGTTGAAGGCTTAGATGAAGAAAATATTTTTGAAAGCTCAGAAGGCTCAACTGGAACAAAACACTTCAAACAGAGATCAGGCTCCAGAGCCACATTCAGTACCTCATTGCTTACTGAGGTAGTAGTTATGTTTGGTAGGATGGCATCAATTTTAGTTTTAATAGATAAAATTTTATCTATAAAGAATTCCATAAAGTCATTACAGCTAAGAGTTGGAGGAATGGGTGATATAAAAGAGTTTTCATTTCTCGTAAGTTTAGCAACTGTATTAAAAAGAAATCTAGGATTGTTCTTAGTCTCCTCTATTAGTAAAGTAAAATATGCAGATCTAGCTTGGCGCAGGGTCCTTTTATACAGAAGCACGCTGTTTTTCCAGGATACATAGGACTCCTCTAAAAGCGAAAACCGCCATTTCTTCTCCAATTTCCTGGTTTTTCCCTTCAAGGTACAAAGTTCTTAGTTAAACCAGGGGGCCAACCTCCTATGAGTAATTTCTTTCCTTTTTATTGGGGCTACGTTGTCTAATGTTGTACGCAATGAGGACGTAATACTATGAACAACAGCATCAATCTGTGTAGGGCATGAATTTAATTTGTTGCCCTCCACTGCGTTTCTCTGAAATACTGAAGAAATTAGAGGTGGAATGGATTCTTTGAAGGCTGTAACAGCATTGTCCGATAGACACCTACTATAAAGACATTTTCTTTCAGATTTTAAGTACTCGGTGAAAAAGAACTCAGTTATCAAAAAATTGTCAAAGGAGAGGGTTATGAGGCAGCACTATAACTTTTTCACACTCAATGCCATAAGTCAGCACAAGGTCTAAAGTGTGACCAAGATAGTGAGTAGGTGTTTGGATTTTTTGAGTGAAGCCAATTGAGTCTAAAATGGCAGTAAAGGCTACATTTAGACTGTCATTTTTGGTGTCAACATGAATGTTAAAATCTCCCACTATAATGATTTTGTCAGTGTTTCACACTATTTCAGATAAAAAATCGGAGATCTGATCTATAAATTCAGAGTAAGGACCTGGCGGACGATACAAAATAACAAACAGAAGTGGTTTAATTTTTTTTATAGGTTGGATGAGGAAGGTTAAGGGTTAAATGTTCAAAAGAACTATAACTATTAGTTGGCCTGGGATTAATTAATAAATCTGATTGAAAAATGCTTCCTACTCCTCCACCTCTCCCAGTACTTCGAGGAATGTGAAAGTTTGAATAATTAGAGGGAGTTGATTCGTTGATACTAACATAATCCTCATGCTGAAGCGAGGTTTCTGTGAGACAAAGCAAATCAATTTGATTATCAAGAATTAAATCCTTAACCCAGTACAGAGAATTCGGAGTAATAAGAGAGCGCGCGGAGCTAGCAAACGCTAGCAGACGCTAACAGACACACGGAGCAACAAAAGGAAGTGACGTCGATACGTACCACCGTCAGCCAACTCTAATCAAGAACTTCCACCCTGAAGAGTGTGACAGTCACTATTAGGATATAAATGAAATATTTTTTTTTTTTTTCAATAGGGGTTGCACATAGTCAATAATCCATGTCATTTAGATATTGCTTCTGGATATTAAGAAGACTGAATTGATTACAATTAACCTACATTGTATTGATGCCCCCTTTTTTTCCCCCATTCATTACAAAGTCCCCACCATCCTTTGAACTTTAGCATGCGTTAGCCGGATGCTAACGCTCATTTAAACTAAATTAAATAAATCAGGTGCTGAGATCTTCTGTTACAAACACTAATGAGGTCTAGTATGAAATATTCAGACTGGTTTTAATTTTATTTTTTATTGAACCAGAAAAACACAATTTGACTGTTGGATCAGGTTGTAGCTTTGTAATAATGTGGCACGTTCAAGAGTTAAAATGAGGTGATCCTCCTGCTGGTGATGTAAACTCAAAGGGCGCTACCAGCCGTACTCGCCTCTCGTCGTTATAGTAGCATAATAACTCTAAGTTTTTATTGCTTCCCTCGACGCGCTGTTGTATCGGCTCTCCCTTTGTTTCGTCCCCTTGGATGTCCCTTTTCTCTTCGCCTCCGCATTTTAATCATCCCTATATTGCCATCTCTAACTTTAACACGCTTTAAAACGAATTGAGCCAGAATATTTTCCATATTCGGCTTTGCAGAAAAGGCCATCTCTCAGTTGGAGTTTACCAGTTTTATCTCAAACAGCAACCTTTTCAAGGTTAGAAAACGCAGCATGCGATTCCTTCGCTGAAGGTCAGCTCAAGGCAGCAGGCGACGCTTTGAAACCATCTGTGCCTCGTGGATCGATGCGGTGTCCGAGGCGCTGCCCTACTTCACAACGGGCAGGGGAACGCGCGCGTGCGCGCACGGGCGGGCGGGCAGAGTGCAAACCAAAGAGCAGCTAATCTGTGGCGTCGCAGGGGGGGGCTAATGGAGTTGGGAGATATATTAGCTTTGTAATGCAGTACTCTCTCCGTGCAGTTCGGTCATTTCCAAACTACACCAGCAGTTAGTGTATATCATATCCAGACATCCAAATGTGGGTGTATCCATGTGGGTGATTTCATGTCTCTTAGTACAGAAAGATACCTTTTTGAGAGGTTTTACACAAGCATCGTCCGATTAAGGAATATCTGTGTTATCTGAGATTAATTCCCGTAAATTGCAGTCTTTTAAATGACTTGACTTGTAGCCCTGCTTCTATGTGTTGCATTTAAACTGAACTCTGGTCAGTGCTGAACATGCCTTTTATAAATGTATAGTTTTGCACAATTAATCAATACTTCTCCCCGTAAATAAAGTGCGTTTGAGCTTCTTACTGTCTGTTCCTTTGGATTGATTATGAAGTGCATGATGTGATTACTATAATAAACAAGCAGATTACGCCATGCCCCGCTGACAGAACAATAGCTTATTGTTTACCTAGATTCTTTATTAGGATGCTCTGGCACAGATCTGAATCTTACTTATACCGGCTGTACATCCTGTCCCCTAATCAATCGGTGGAGGAGCGCCTCAGTCATTTACGAGACAACGGTGTGACGCCTGAGCGCTTCAGAAGCTGTCCTAAACGGAAAGGGAAGTACGAGTGGGAGGAAGCCAGCGAAAGGCAGAGCATTTTTAGATTTTTAGTTTTAAAGAACTTTAGATATTCTTTCTTCATTAGCCTGAGCAAAAACTGGATTACTGTATTTTGGGTGAATGACTCAAAATACATTTAAAGCTGCATTTACCGGGATTGTTAAGGGAACGTCGAAAATTTTACTCAAGAATTTTTCTGTTCACAAGGTGTCTGAAGCCTTTCGTTTCTCATACAACATTTAGTGCTTGTGTTTCACAGGCATTATTCAAACCTCATTTGATCAGGAAGCGATCCAAATTTGCTGTTTTGCGTTTTTAACGTACACCAACGTATGAAACCGCTTTGATCTGTCAATCTTTGTCCCAGGTCTGTTAACTTTCACTCAGCTAAGACCTGAAACAAAAGTGAAACTACAAGTTAAAGGATTTTTGTTGTTGTAAGTTATTAATATATGCCAACAACTATGGTGTAGACTGGAATACAAACAAAAATTCAAATACACCTGGCTGGTCCTCATCATCCCTGTCAGATAGAAATATTGAACTCGTCTTTACATATTTTTCGTTTGACACAGCCGAGATAATTTATGTTGGGAATTCATTGAATAAATGAAATATAGAGGAAGCTATATCCTTCAAATGCATTTAAAGTTGAAATGACAAACAAACAATTTAAGCGCTCAAAGCAAACTATTAGCGGATAAGCAGAAGCGTGCCTGCCGTTGCCTGTTTGCATTAGACAAGTGGGTCTAAGCAATTATCTAGAGAGCTGAGTCTAAATATGTATACATATTATTACATATCTATGCAACTATTAAAAGTATGTATGGAAATAAGTGAAGACGTACACAGATTTTAATTCTGTAAAAAATATGAAATTCCATGTACTTAACTTAATTTATTGCTGAGAATACGTTAGATGAAGCCATATAAAAAAAGCATAAAAACAAAGAGGCCCTTTTAAACTCCAACTTTTCACTAACTGGTGTTTGAGCTGCTGTGTTCGACACGCCCCCTCTCCCTCCTATCCCTATTCTCCTCTTTCCATTGGTCAGTGTGCTGATCTGCAGATTGGCCCTGAACCCAACCTTGTTCTCTCCCAAGTCAACTAGTGACTTGGCAAACATTGTTGTGCATGTGAACAATGAGAGCCCGGCGTTAAGCAGCTGATTTTTCTCTCCCTGTGTCTCCATACACCCTACAACCACCCCCACCCCACCTCCCGCTCCATCCTTTCAATGAAAGGAGCCATTGTCTCTGGACTGGTTTAGAAGAAGTGCAGACCTTTCCCTTTCAGGTCTCAGAAAGTTTGAATGGCTTGAAGCGAGGATATAAAAGGGAACATTAGTACAAACGTCTCAAATTTGCAGGAAAACACAAAATAGTTATGTAATATTTTTATAGAGTTGTGTTGAAAGATGTACTTGCGTAATTCCTGGCAAATCCAGCGTGTTTGGAAATCTCATTCCGAGGCCTCTTAGTGTGTTGGACCACCGGCCAAAGCCCCACCCCTCCCTACCTCCACCGCCCTCCTCCTGTTTTCCACCAGCACACCACCTCCAACCGGCCCGAACATCACTCTCCGCGGCCGGCCGGCTTTTATGCGGCCGGTGAATTTGCCTACAGGATCCTGCCTGTGGATGAAACGTCTACATACAGCGCGCAGTGTAGCTTGGGACGGACATTTGTTTGGTTTCTAGCGTACCTGGCCAGACTGCCGTGAAGCCGTGGCGCGATTTCAGGACAAATCCAAGGCGGCCACGCTGCCGTCCCGTTCCTGTGGAAGCCTCCCAGGAAGTGGACAGCTCCAGAGAAGGAAGGGGATGGGCAAGCTGGAAGACTGCACGCTTGACAGCTTCGAGCTGCTCTACAGCGGAGCTGTGGATAGACTTAAAAGCCATAAAAGTAACCTCAGCCTAAGTACGTTTCTGAGCTTTAGACTTGAAGAAATTACGGGAAAACGCTTAATAATTTTTCCCGAAAATGTAATATGATTTTCCGAGCTCCATTATATTTAAATGGAAAGATTAGCTATTTGGTAGTTGAAGGTAGTTTGTGAACCTCGACAAGCTTTAATCTCTTACTGTCGGGGTATCTTGTTACCATCTAGTTAGAAATCCATCCTGGATGTTGACCAGTAAACATTAAATTTATGATCACTAGAGATTGGAAATTGCTTCACGTGTTTGTTTTGGTAATCGTTTAAACTACTTCAGAATGCCGGTTGACGGCTTAAGAATTAACACGAACAAAATTAATAAAATAAAATAAAGTGCCGATGCCAAATTTTGTTTGTTGGTGATTCCTATAGAACCACATCAGCACTTTTTTCTTATAGCTGTTCTACAGGAAGCTGTAGGGACATCCAGAGCTCTTCTAACAGTGTAATCATCATCTGGAGTATCTTTCATTCAGACAGCTGACCAGCAGTGCGAAGCAAGAGGTGGGCGCCGCAGCTCTTTGAACTCTACCTGGACTTGAAGTGGTTAGGAAACTTGATAAGACCTTCCGTTCTTAATGCTTCTGTCCACGCCTTAGCTCAGACCGGATCCTTTTTTATCACCTCTACCAGATGTAATCCTCTACTGATACCCAGTAACTAGGCCTGTCGCAATAAACGATAAATCAATTAATCTTACGATGATTAAAATGAGTTTCACTTATCAGCTTTATCGTTTTTACAAGCCTTTTCCTATTTCGACACTGGATGCTCTCCACTCGCCCCTCCCTTTCTCATTTTCTCACGTGAGGGAGGAGTTAACTAATAAATCAGGGCAGTGCGCTATTTTGTACTTCTCCAGTGTTTTAGCTCAATTAGCATGCTTAAGAAACACTAGCTGATATCTGGAAAAACCTCAAAATAGAACTGGTTACAAAGTTGAACGTAACTGCACCAGTGTGGGAGCATTTCTGAGCATTTTCGAGGCGAACCGCTGGACCTTTTTAAGCTGGTGTTCCGTCGATTCGCGTTTCCACGCTCGAGTCTGACAAACTGCTCGCTCAGCTCACTCTGCTTGTGCTCGGCTCTTTGTCTGTGCTCGCAACTCTACATTATATGTAAATGAGCCGTGCTCCCAGCTAATCAAAGATGGGCCTTTTTCCTCCAATTAAATAATTTCTTCCAAATACTCCCAGACTCACATTACAGCAGAGTTGCGAGCGCAGACCCAGAGCCGAGCGCGAGCCGTTTGTTGAGTTGAGCGCGTGCCCGAGCACCTGAGATTCATACGCACACGCTCACAATTATTGCTCCTTCAGACACCTCTGTGCCCTCAAACCTGGTGGCACAAAAATCACGCCATACACACGTGGTAAAACGGTAGCAACGCAGAGCGCAAATACAACATACTTGTAAATGCACCTAAAGAGCAACCATCCAATTCAGTTTTCTCAGCTGGGCAAAAAATGTCGGGAACCGTCTTCAAGTTCCCGACAGTCCACTACCAGTGAAGCAATTAATCGACAGGAAACATACAAAAAGGACGTAAAGTGGTGCGCGCTCACAGACAGTGTAGTTCGCTTAATTGCTACAGAAATGCTGCCATTTAATATGATTGAAAACCCGTCAGTTTGAAAAATGTTGCAAACGTTTGACAGACGGTACGAAATCCCCGGGAAAACATGCATATCACAAATGTAGATTGGCATACATCACTTTTTTGGTTGAATGTAGTCATTTCCATTTTTTTTCAATGTTTAGTTTTTATTCAAGTGCATTTTTTGTCACTGAGAGTCTATGTATGTCTTTGGCGGTTTTGTTTATTTTATTTACCAGTTCCACATTTAAGTGTTCATTTGAAAATAAAGTTTATTGATCTTTGACAGGACATAGTTGCAATATTATGTCATTATCATTACATCAATTTAAAATGGTCTCCAACAATATTATCGTTTATCGCAATAATTTCTGAGACAATTAATCGCTCAGCATAATTTGTTATTGTGACAGGCCTACCAGTAACTCAGGCTAATCCTTGTTCTGCTTTGCAAATAAACAGTCTCGTTTCTGGCCTTCGTTTCCCCAAAGGTACCCTGTGATACTTTAACGTAGAACACTTTCTGTGGAAGTAATCAGTCGTGTTTTCCAAGAGGAGTAAAGCGGGCGTATCGACAGATTTATTAATATGGTTTCTAACGTAGAGAGCCACTCTGGAATCGGGACAGGTCCGGCACTCTCGCTCTTTTTGTCTGACACACATAGCATATCGTGTCATGCTGTGTTGCAGCACACACTGACTGACCTATTTCCACAGACGTGTCCTGGATGGACTTCTGGGATGAGACACGTTTTAGTTCGTGTAGTTTGAAAGCTGTATGCAACCTGGAGAAAAGTACAAAATAAACCATAAGGCATCAAGTGAACCCACCGGAGAAGACGGTGTACTTGGATTAAAGGCAGAGTAGACTTGAATGATTAAGGATCTGATGTTGGGTATAGATAATTATTATCCTTGCAATTAATCCGGTTAAGCTCTGTGTTTTGTTACATAAAGTAAAGTTTTTCTGCTTCCGTTTGCAGCTTATTCAACAGGTTTATCCACCACTGTGGAAGTTCTGGCCTGCAGCTGTCGGGCGGGCATTAAGCTGCTTACCCCGCCCCCTTTTCGACCTTTAACCAGCCGCTTGCTTGTACAGTAAAGGCCGTGAGGTGACCGCGTACCGATGTGCTTAAAATGTCACGGGCACGATCGGAACTAATTCAATTTGAAAAGGTGAAAACCCTCAAACCTGGAACAAAAGATGGACCAATGGGCTCCTGGCGTACCGAATGTTTGGAGGCACAGAGCCAAATGACGGCCCCATGGTTACTGGATGTTACGACGATCAACGGCGACGGATATGTTGGGAAGAACGAAGCTGAGAAATATCAAATGGTGCATATTTTGCGCCACATGGAACAAATTTGGTACCATATTGTTTTAAATGGCTCATTTGGACCGTTTATTATACTAATACCTCTCCAAAACATTTTCTGTAGACATACGGGTCTAAAGGTTAGGCTGATGTCTTAGCTGCTGGAGGTCCAAATAAATGTTTGATTAGCACTAACTGAAAGTAATCCTTGAGAATTAAAACCCCTAATGCATGCATGATGACTATGGTACGTTGGTCGCATTTAAAAAGAAAAAAATATTCCACATGTATCTTTCAGCAACACCCCAGCGCTGAAGCTTGTGGACACTCGCACACTCTCATTGGCCTCTTGCCCCTCCTCCAATATTCATGCGTCCTTTAGTCGGGGGACAATGGTGGGACAGGAGACGCTGCTGATGCAGTAGCCCAGGCTCAGAAAGTATTGATACCTGAAACTAGCAGCCCGAGAGGAGCAAGTTGTGATGTAGGTTGACTCTGACTCCTATTTTAAAGCTAAAACTCCGGGGGGGGGGGGGGGTTATGTTGTGAAACCGAGTAAGGAAATGAAAGTATTGTACGTCTACAAAAACTCAGTTTAAGCTTCTTCTTTTTTTGTACGCATGGCTCCTATAGGCTGGTTTGTTCTCTTATCTCCAGAATGATCTCCAAGATTTATTTCCTTTTTTATTTTATTTTCTTTTTTCTTAGAGGAGGAGTTGAGGAAGTTACGAGAAGAGACCAATGTGGACCTTCTGCGCCAGGAGCTGGAACGAGAGCGGAGTAAAAGGCTGGATCTGGAGCAGAAGATGAACGAGGTCCTCAGAACGAGGTGAGCTGGAGAACGAGTCGCATGAAATGAGCAGCTTATAAGGGTGAAAAATCGGGGACCAGGTCTAGTGCGCTTTGTAACAGCAGAGTTCACCGTAGGTCAAGTGTGTGTCTGCTTACTAGTGCTGGTGCTGGCCAAGGTTTCCTGTTTATAAGTAGAAGCATCAGCAGCTTGGTAGGCGGAGAATTCCTCTAGGAAAAATCAGGAACGAGTCACTCCCCAGTCACTCCGTTTGACCCCCCACACAGCTGTGCTGGTGTCAGCGATTATCCATACAACAACAGTAACATGGTCTCAGTAATGGGAGACGCCGCAGGAGTTCAGAAGAAGCTGTGTTCTATGTCTTGAACACAGAGCTTTGTTTAGCAACTCAGTATTTTCCAGCTGGCAGGAGGATGTTGGGGAAATCAAAGAGGCAAAAAACAAGAGAGAACTCATAGCCCCAGTGGTCAATGTGAGTAGTAGGACATATATACGTTAGTAGACGTGAAGAATCAACATGTGGAACATTTAGAGGTTTCTGACCAAGTAATAACAGGAGTTGGAAAAGGTTTTTAGTTTGTTTTGGAAATTTCTATCTCAAATCATTTACACGGTGCTTGAAAAAAAATGAAGAATGCAAACCTTTTGGCTTCTTTTATAAAAGCTTATAAGACGGAAGTTTGTTTTGTTGGCGCCTTTTTGGTTTTCCTGAGGTTACCACTGAAGGCCTAAGGAAGTATTACTGGTGGAACCTGAAACACAATGTGAGAACTTTGTCCCAGACCGATCTGGAAATATTAGGAGGCTGTCCTGTCCTATGAGAAAGGTTAGAAGTTAAAGGAAAAGAAAAGGGCTCGATCGCTAAAACAGGACAGTGGCACTGACTATTCCTAAACATGGTGTAACTTGATGCTTTGTGACACATTGAGGCTTTTTTTACACCTAAAAAAGCTCGGAAAGCTGCAGGGAAGTTAGAAAGTACTACAATTGTCTGTAATTTATCAACTGGAGCTTTCTGTTGTAGCAGCTCGAATGAAACATTAACATTTTTTTATTCTCTTTGCTTCCTCTTCTTGTAAACATCTCATTTAAAATCCACAAACTGGCTGAATGTGTCTCACCTCTAGTTCTTCCTTCATTTTGCAATTCTGGATAGCGTCGCTGACGCTTCAATTCATGCCGTACTGACGTCTATACATCCCAAGATTTACTGTAGAATGCTTTGTATTGATTTTTTTTTTTTTCTTCTGAGATTTCCACTTTAATTTTAGTTTTTTTTTAAGGGCATCCATCTTTCTGTGTAGCCCCTGCTGTTGTCTTAACCCGGATGGATTGTTACTAAAATTGCTTTCGAGTCAATCCGTCGGGATCCATCTCTCTATCCGTCGTGACAACTTTGTTTCTTGTGCGGATCAAATTAAAAAAACAAAAAAGAGGCATTGGAAGTTATTTATGTTTTCTCTCACTCTCTTGTTTCACCAACTTCAGATTGGAGGACTCTCCGCCTCAGCCTCCCCGAAAGCAGCAGTCTCCCTCCAACAATGGAACAGGTAACTCTCTGAGGGACGGACGGGAAACCAGCTGGGTTGAAATGACAGAGATTAGGTGGTGCTGTAGAGGCGGCGTGCAGCTGAAACTGAGGCGACTGGGATTTCCTCCGTGGGGTCAAAGCAACAGTAAGGCGCCGTAGGCCACGTTAATGTGTTTTCATTCATTCCCATATCAGTGCACGTGTCTGTGTACGGCTGGCGAAAGGAAGACGCCAGAGCGGAGAGGGCGGAAGAGTAGGACGGGAGCTATTTTAGAAAAATAGGCTATAATTGTGGATCACTTCATATAGGTCAGAGGAGTCCGAGCCTTACCTTGAATTAGAGGCGCTAAGGAGCGTTTAGCAGCAAATAAGACGGTTGATTGAATTGTCTAATCAATACGTTTGCGTGTCAGCATGATATTATCAATATAGTGTCGGTACTTGTGTCCTTAGAGGAAATCTTGTTTAAAATAATCAAGTTGTTGAAAACCTTTTCGTCCCCTTCCGCGTCCGAGCTTTTGTGAAAGAGAGGAGATGCAAGTTCACAGACAAGACGCAGACGTTTGGACGCAGACGTCGGCTCGCTGTACAGGCCGTTTTTGTTCTGGTGACTGTTTTTAGTTTCTAGAGATTCATTCTGGATACTGAAAGGCTCAACATTAGGAGTCAGAGGAAAGGCTTCTTTCACCGTTCTCACTTGGTGTGGGTTTTTTTGGGTTCTTTTTTAACCAACTCGTTCCAATCTTTAGGCCGGCTGTCGCTGGGGTAGTCAAGGTCAGACTTTTTACTAGCTTTGTCTTGGGCAAAGTTTGCATTCAACTCTATATCCAAGCAGGTGACCTGTGCGATCTGTCTTGTTTAGCAGAGAAGCAGCAGAAGGAGGTGTGGAGTTCCCGTCTGCAGAAGTGGCTCTACGAGCGTTTCGGGGTTTACATCGAAGACTTCCGCTTCCAGCCGGAGGAGAGCACCGTGGAGACGGAGGAGCCGCTAAGTGCTAAAAGGTGGGTGGCGCGACTTCCCAAAAAAAAGAATCTGACTTGTTTTAGAAACACGTTGAGGACAGAAGCACCAGGGGAGACCTCAGAGTCCTCAAGATTCAGCTCTTCTCCATTCACTGGTTAATAGTCGTCAAACTGGGAGCAAATTTTTCACTTTCTCTTCCCCTATAAAGGAGTGAGTCACAGCAGATTCATCAAGGCTGCAGCGTGACCTCCTCCTTTTTTTTCTTATTTTTTTACAAAAAAAGCTTGAACTTTCTTTCTCTGCGTAAATTCCTGACCTCCACGCTTCTGTTTCTCGTTTCCAGGCTGACAGAAAACATGAGGCGACTCAGTGAGTGCAAACTAAATACCCACACAAACCGAAAACGGAGACGGTCACGTAATGTAAAACACGGCCTTTGAATCAATCAGTGGGACCCAAATACATGACAGACTATATAAACCTATAGTATATAAGTAATCTATTAAAACGATTCTAACATGTCGTTCCAGAACGAGGAGCCAGACCCGTCACTAACTTCTTAAGGAACCTCTCCGCCTTATCTAACTGGCACTCCGTCTACACCTCAGCTATTGCCTTCATTGTGAGTGCGCACCACACAAAAGAGCGTCCATACAACAGAACCTGTCCCAATGTTTCGTCCCATAAAAGCGGAAAACACGAGGAGGAAACTAAATGAACGGGGCCGACTCGAGTTTATGGATTTTAGTGGCTCTGCCAACGAGCGCTGATAGTCCAACTAGATTTTCATTCTTCCATTTTTTTTCAGTTTGATCACTTGAATTTCAAGATCTTTTAGGATTTTTTTCCTTTTTTTTCCCCCCAGATTTACATGAACGCTGCTTGGCACGGCTGGGCCGTTCCCATGTTCCTCTTCCTTGCCATCCTGCGCTTGTCTTTGAATTACCTCATTGCTAGGTAATAAAATAAAATAATTGCTTCCCGTGGATTTATAGCATTAAAAGGAGATGAAATGGTAATAACAGCCGAGATCGGGATCGGATTGAACATGTTTTCTTTGTGTCTGCCAGAGGGTGGAGGATTCAGTGGAGCATCGTGCCGGAAGTGTCAGAACCCATGGTAGGGGAACCTCCCAGACTGGATCAAAAATGCATCTTCCTGCAGGGATCGAAGTAAAATGTGTTTAATTTTCAACAGGAGCCCTCAAAGGAAGACTTGACAGTGTCTGAAAAGTTTCAGCTTGTGCTCGACGTTGCCCAAAAAGCTCAGGTGATAGATTCTTCTTTTGTTACAAGATGACCAGAAAATACACACGAAACAAAACAAAAAAATTGCCGGCCTTATTTTTAACGTCTTCCATTTCTCTCCACAGAACATTTTTGGCAAGATGGCGGATGTTCTGGAGAAGATAAAGAAGTAGGTTTCCTCACCTAAAATCACACGCCGCTCTGCGTACAGCCGAGTCCTGACTTGCTTTTCCGTCGGTTCCTGTGCTGCAGTCTGTTCATGTGGGTGCAGCCTGATAGCACCCGGAAACTCTACATCTGTCTGTGGGTCGCTTTCATCATCTCCTGCATCCTCCCGTACAAGCTGATGGGCTTCATGATGGGTGAGAGACATGCCCACACACTTCCTGTTTTTTTTTCTTTGTTTTTCTTCCTGTTTATCCAGCTGACATTCTCTTAATATCGCCAAGGGACCTTGGATAAACAGAGCTCCGGTTCAATCACTGAACACTAACAGATGAATCCATGCAGTGGTTGTGTAGCTTACCTCCATCCTCTGCCTGCGAGCGGCAGCTGGAAACCGTCGCTTCCTTATCGCATCCTTTTAATTCCCAATTGTAAACCGTTACAGAGAGATTCAAAGTTAAATTGGAAAAGTTGCTGTGGGACAAAGCAGAGCAGATGATTCCAAAGTGTAAAGTTTACTAGTTTGTGTCGACGAGAAGAAATTCTCCTCGTTTATGTACGTGTAACATAATTCAATAGGTTTACTCACGATTAGAAAAATGTCTGTTAGTCAGAGTGCTGCTAAAATATCCCGCTAGTCATGAAGTCCATCTATCATTATACTGTGTTCCAAATTATTATGCAAAAAGTGTTTAGGAGTGATAAGATAAGAATTTTTTTGTTTGTCAGTTAAACTCATTGATGTTGATGTGTGTCAGGGCTCTTTATATCACTGAAAGCAATTGCAGACACCTGTGCTAATTAGTTTGGCAGGTGTGTCCAATTAAAAGCAAGACTACTTAAGAAGGCTGTCCCACATTATTAAGCAGCCTACATTTACAGCCAAAATGGGAAAGAACAAGGAGGTGTCGGCTGCTGAGAAGCAACAAATTGTGGAGTGTTTAGGTCAAGGCATGACTACAATCAACATTGCCAAGACACTTCATCGGGATCATCGCACAATCAAGAAGTATGTAGCTGATTCAGAGCACACACGTCTGCGTGCTGATAAGGGAGAATTGAGGACTCTTTCCAACAGGCAATTACGTCAGGTTAAAAGAGCAGCTGCAAACATGCCTTGTCATAGCAGCAGACACGTTTTTGAAGCTGCTGGTGCCTCCAACGTCCCCCGAACACCAAGATGCAGGGTCCTTCAGAGGTTTGCAGCTGTGCGTAAGCCATCCTCTCGACCTCCTCTATCCACTGCACACAAGCAGAAATGGCTCCAGTGGGCCAAACAATACATGAAGACCGACTTCAAAACTGTTTTGTTCACCGATGAGTGCCGTGCAACGCTCGATGGTCCAGATGGATGGAGTGGAGGATGGCTGGTTGATGGACACCCCATGCAAACAAGGCTACGGCGCCAACAAGGAGGAGGCGGAGTAAGCTTTTGGGCTGGAAACATGGGGAGAGAGATTGTCGGCCCCTTTCGGATCCCTGAAGGGGTAAAGATGACCTCCATAATGTATGTGGAGTTTCTCAAACAGCACTTCCTGCCATGGTTCAAGAAGAAGAACCGTGCATTCCGCAGCAAGATCATTTTCATGCATGATAATGCACCGTTTCATGCTGCAAAGAACACATGTGCATCTCTGGCTGCTATGGGTGTAAAAGGGGACAAACTTATGGTGTGGCCCCCATGCTCCCTTGACCTCAACCCCATTGAGAACCTCTGGAGCATCATCAAAAGGAGTGTCTATGATGGCGGGAGGAAGTTCACATCTAAGCAACAGCTCTGGGAGGGTATTCTGTCCTCATGCAAAACAATTGAAGCAGATACCATCCGAAAGCTGATAAATTCAATGGACTAGAGAGTTCAGAAGCTCCTTTCGAACAAGGGGTCCTATGTGCAAATGTAACATCACCTAGACTAAAGTTTTGACTTGAAAACTGTTTGATTTCAGTTTGTAATAACCAGCTAATGCTTATAATTTCACAAATGACAATTTTTTGTTCTTTATAAAAATGAAAAGGCTGAAAACTCGGCTGTGCATAAAAATTTGGAATATGCATTTTGAGTATATTTGAATATACTGTTATCATTGGCAGTGTGTTCAAAAACCTTTTAATTGTACTCTAATAGTTGATGACTTGAAAATTACAATGACTGCAATTCATATAGGTAATTTTGGAAAATCTGAGAAAATATTATTTGCATAATAATTTGGAACACAGTGTATTTATATATATTATTCCTGTGCTTTTTGTTTCTCTGCTGTTTAATCATTTTTTCACACACTTATCTGATTGGATAAGTCTTAAAAAAAAAAGAAGTGAATCCAAGTGTGACTTAACTACCTTGTAATTACCATCTTGTGACTCACTTGTTGCTCTCGTTTTACTCTCCGCAGGAGTGTACGCCGGCATCAAGTTCTTCATCATAGACTTCCTGTTTAAGAGCTGCCCCAAGCTCCGGGACAAGTACGACACGCCGCACATCGTGTGGAACAGCCTCCCCACGGACCCGCAGCTCAAAGAGAGGACCAACGCCACAGCGTCCCGGCGGGTGAGTGGACTCAGGCCCTTTTTTCCTTTGACCTTTTCCTGAACGGATTCGACTTGAAAGAAAGCGCAAGCCAGGATCAAACGCATCCGAGTGTCGGGCGCCGCCCTCAATAAATCTTTGCAGTCCGCTCTCGCCGTCTGTGTGGTTACATCAAGGTGTGTGAGAATGTGGCTTCAGTCTCAGCTGTATTCTGTTTCTCTCTCTCAGCTCTCCTGCATTGAGAAGGTAGGGGCTCTGGTGTGTCCCCCCCCCCCTCTTTGGCCCCTCCCCCAGCCCCCTCTGTGTCTGTGGGTGTGCCACGAGCTCACCTCAAAGCGTGTGCGTGATGCGTGACACCTCCCAGCCGACAGTGACTGTGAATGGATCAGAAATGTGGATAATATTTTGGAAATGTTCAAAAATATTTTGGTATTTTCTTTTTTTTAGTCGTATTTTTTAGTTGGAGACTTTGGTTCTCTGTGACCCCCGAAGCACTTCTGACATTTCTGATCCACTGGCAAAACAAAACAAAAAAAACTCTGTAAGAAGTAGTAATAATGTTTATTGATTAGACAAGATGCACATAGACATTATTTCTTTTTACTATTTTACTCCATAAAGCCCCATGTTTACTTTAACAAGCACCTATGAACCCCGAATGATCAACGCTGGTAGTTTTTTTTTTTTTTTTTTTATCTGGTAGAAAAGCTGGAAACTATGAAGCCATCAGGATACTTTTCCAGTGTGAAGGTTGGCATCCCCCCCCCCCCCTGCAGTGCCTTGCAAACGTATGACCTGAACACACAACTTGAACCTCTTCACATTTATTTATTCTTATAACCGAAACACGATTGCGGGTGAAGAATAACAGTTTTTATGGCTGTGTCTGGGAATCTGAAAAGTGTGGTGTGCCTTTCCATTCATTCTTTACTCCCCATTCCCATAAAAAAAAGAATAAGTATGGCCCTTTTAAGGCTTTAAAAGAACTTGAAGTTTGGGAACAACTCAAAACATATTACAGCTAAGGTGACATGTTTTCTATCCAAGTATATTAACATGTTTCATTGGTCCAGACCGAATTCAATTCTTTTTATTTTGTTTTATTTTTTTATTAAGACTTAAAACTTTGTTTGTCCTCTTCCAGCTGGACAGAATTAAAATATTTAGTGAAAAATAGGAAGGATTAGATTGTTAACTCCTGTTGTCAAAATGCTTCCCGCACTTTTTAGATTTTTTATTTTTATTTTTTTGTGGTAAAGAGATTTTAAAGCTCTGTACCATCTACATTATGAGAGTAAAGTTGTCACGCTCTCGTACGACTCTGTTGTCGCCGGCGGATCGTGTTCGAATGTGAGGAGGTTCCGGGTGTGTGACTCCAGTAGGAAGGCTCTGCGGACTAACAAGTGTCATTTTGGCTGGCGCTCATTCGGAGGCTGATTGAATGGCAGCCTCCCTCTCAGCTTTGCACGTTTCATCTGATGCTGACGCAGTGAGGTGCACATGCCAGAGGCGCACGTTGCTCCATACTAACAGCAGGTGGTGAAGATTCGTGGGGGATCGTTCAGTCATGTGACTTGTGTCTCGCTCTTTTACCCCCCTTTTCTTCTTTCTACCCCTTTGGTTTCCTCTGACTGCTGTTTATTTTTTTCTGTTTGGTCGACGTGTTTTTGTCATCCTCGTTTTGTTCTTCCTACTGTTTCCCCTTCCCGCCACACCTCACACCCACCTCCCCCCCACAGGTGCAGCCGGTCGTGTCTCGGGGCAGCCTTGCCAACATCCCAAGCGGTATGAGCCGGGAGGACGACTCCGGTCGCTCTCACAGCACCAAAAAGGGACCTTTCCACGAGATCTTCAACCTGCCAGAAACGGAGCGCCCTCTGGCGGGTGAGGGGACTCATTGCAACTAGTACAAATTCACAACAGGCCGTCATCACAGCTTGAAAATCCATGAATCTTAAGGTTTTTGAGCCGTTTTATTTGATCCTTTCTCTCGTAGTGTGTGAGAACGGCTGGAGGTGTTGTCTGATAAACAGAGACAGGAAGATGCCCACGGACTACATCAGGAACGGAGTGCTGTACGTCACAGAGAAGTAAGTGTAATCTTCCCCCGTCTCGAACGCTCTTTGATACGACGGAGATACGAAGTACAGTTTGTGTCAGTCGGTCAACATGAGACGTTGGAGCGCTGTGGCCTCGCTTTTGTCAGCTTCCTTCAGTTTGGACTGCCGTAACTCCCGCCCCCCTTCTTTTCCCTTTCTCTGTCAGCTATCTTTGCTTTGAGAGCTCCAGCTCCAAATCCAACTCCTCCAAGAAGAACAAAGTGATCAAACTACTGGATATCACAGACATACAGAAGGTAGTAAACACTTTTCCACCCTGCAGATTCCTTAAAAACAAGTTCTAGAATATGAAATCTAATAGTAATGTGAAGCTAAAACTGTCTGATTTCCTCCCGTGTTTAGTATAAAGTGCTGTCAGTCCTGCCTGGAAGCGGGATGGGAATCTCTATAGCCACTCCCTCCACTCAGAAGGTGAATATTCTGCTGCCTGTTCAGATTCAGCTGGATCAGAATGACAGGGTGTCAAAATGAGAGGTGGTGGTTTGTCAAAACTATGCTCAGATATTCAGACGTACCTCTTACCCAAGTGCGTATCCGTTGCAGCCGCTGGTGTTTGGCGCCATGATCCACAGAGACGAGGCGTTCGAGACCATCTTCACCCAGTACATAAAGATTGTGACCTCCCCAAAGCCGCCGGCCAGCGCGGAGCTTTAGGGCCGCTCCTAACTTCTCGCTCCTCGTTCGTGGGAGCAGAGGCTTCAAACCTGGGAGATTCCCTCCAGCTCCTCCTTGCTCTCTAGATGAGCGTCAAGCTTCTCTCCGAGGGGCTCCCGGTCCTGCCTCGGCGGGTGGACACCATTCATCCTGCAGGGGGAGCCAAAGGCAGCGCAGATCCGTGTAGTTTTTAATCGTTCGGCAGAGTCCTGGCGAGGAGCTGGATCTCCTCTTCCACCTCTCGAGAACGTCTTGACAATTTTCCGGCTTTCTTGGTGTGTGTGTGTGTGTTGTGTGTCAAAAAACTCAGTTTTGTTTTGGGTGTCCGCTACGATAGGAAGCTTTCTCTAGCAGATAACGGATCTTTAAACTGCCAGATGCACTTAGGTACCCAGTGCAGACGTTGTCGCTGTGTATCAAAGTATTCATGTCTAACCGGTGCCTCTTGGTTAAACGCAAGGAAGCCGTAGGCGCGAGCCTTTTCTGTTATTAGCTATTCAAAACCGACACCGGAGCCTTTCTGTTAGTTTACATCGCCGATCTTTCGTTTTCCACACGTCGCCGTCCAGCTTAAAAACAAAAAGAACGTTCAGCCTCCGCTTCTGTGTTTGTAAGTGTTCACACGTGAAAATATGTCGCGAAAACGTCTTCGGCCTTCTTCTCCCATTCTTCGGAAGTCCTTTCGTTCGTCTTCGTTAGAGAAACGGCGGCTGTTCAGGTGCAAGACGGGCTCCGCCTCCCATGTTTGAAGCTCCTCACGCTAGCACACAAACTTAACATGCGTTAAGAAATATATATTTTTCAGATGTATTACGTAGCTGGTATTTCTCCTGCACTTTAGCGGCGTGCTTAAACCTGACTTACGTGCTTGAGCTTTTGTCAGCAATTGCGAACTCTAAAGTCCCGCTGGGGCAACTTTTAACGAAAACAAAAATCTTGTCCTCATCCTTGAGGTCCCTTCAGGAAGAATAGGGTCCCTTCGGCTGTCTTCGGTTAGCTGGAGCCGTGGGATTATAGCAGGAAAACTGCGATGGCCTCACAAACGTGTCCATAACAGGAAACCACAAACATGATAAAGGAATGTTTTTCACTTATCTGTGCGCATTTAAAAAACAAACAAAAAATGATTCGGCTCTCCTAGTTAGTTTGTGGAATGTCTTGCTCATGCTGGAGTCTGTGATTATCCTCCTTTACAAAAAAAACGAAACAAAAAGCTTGAGCTCTGTCAGATTTGATGGAGAGCGTATGTAGCTGGGTTTGGCTGTGGAGTTTGACTGGGCCCTTTTAACGCATCGACTCAAATCCTTTATTGTCACTTTTATGTTGAAATCCACAAGGACAAAGCTGGTCTCTGCTCTTGTGGAATGGCTTAATATGTAGAAATGTGAAGCCAAACCATGCCAGACACTTTATGGTGTTTTTTTTAGTGAGGGTGATGCTGTGGCTGAGATCTAGAGTAGCTTCCTAACCCTCTCCCGCCGGGCACTATTAAACTCTCATCTATGTCCTAAACACTGTTATAGGAGAAGCCTTGACATTTCCTCTATTTCTGATCTTTTTCTGAAAGTTAGATTTATTATTTTTTTCTGTGGTCTGCTTTTACCAGACCCATCTCTCCGATCCTCCACGTGAACCAGAGGATTTAGCTGAACTGCCCCTTTCAGGACTGGCCGTCACACTGGAAATGTCATGGTTGCCTCTTAAATCTGGAGTTCTCCTGCGTCCTACCTTAATCCAAATCAACCAGACTGGATATGAAGCCGTTTTGAAATGCGGCCGACCAGTTTAGTCCATTCTAGTGTGAGAAGATCATTTTTCAAAGCTTTTTATTTTTACCTTTTAAGCGTCCGTTCACGCTTGAGAACCGCTGGATAATGGCAAAGAATGTATCTTGGTTTTGGTAGCACCATATAATAAAGGCCTTTGCTTTCCTAGAGCTTAAAGGTCAATTTCCCAGAATTTCCGTCTGCTTTTGAACAAACAAAATAAAAATCTGCCATCTCCACATTCTGTAGGATTCTGATCACGAACGCCACTACCTGTAATTCACCAGCAGTGGGAGCTCCGGAGCATGTGTAGCTCTTGTTTTTCTCTGACCCACTACAGCTTTTTTCCCCGCCATCTAATTCCCTTCCTATAATTAAGCGTAAACTAGAACCAAATAAACAGAAATTAGCAGAGATATGGAAGAAAAAGGCTTCATAAAACTTAGTTTTTAAGGGATTTAAGCATACAATCTCCCCTCTTTACGTCACAAAATGAAGTTTTCTTTAACCAATCAGCTGCTTTTACAGAAATGTATCTGTAAGGAGAACCGATGTTTCATATTCAGATTCTTCAGTGGAGTACTGCTGGTATTTTGTCTGTACATGCATGCAAGTTGTAGAAAGTACCATTCCAGTTTCATTAAGGTTGCAGGAGAGTATTACAGTGGCCCTGGGAAAGTAACCTTGACGTTCTGGGAAAGCACGGGCTGTCCTGTAGTATATTACCTATGTTTGAAAAGCATAACGTTAGTTTTTTTGTTTTGTTTGTTTGTTTTGCCAAAACTTTTGTTTCTGTCTGCCATGCTCTGCCTACGCTCATGTTTACACTGAGAATAATTTGAGGTGTGTGCTTTTGGTAACCCGGTTTGAATTCCTTTGACGTCGGCGTTATGAAGACTGGAGCGCCGTTCTAAAAACGATTTTTAGTTTTGTTTTACTTCATTCGATGTCGTCTCATCACCACTACCACCAAGTAAAGCAGTATTTCCGGCTTCGGACGGCACGATTAAAGTTAAAGTTCAGGTGTTGCTGAAGCTGCCAGAAATGTCACAATCAGAGATGGTCGTTTTTTGGACTGTTGTGGGCGACGTCGGTGATTTTCACTATGAGAAGCCGTCCCTTCCTCTGTCATGAAGGATGTCTTCTACCGTGTGTTTTTATTACTGAAGTGTTCTGATCATCCAAACGATGCATATAGTGTCGGCTGAAACATCTCTCTCATCCTTTTTGGACGAATCCCATTAACTCTGTATAGACTCGATTACAACACGATTGTGATATTAAGTCGATCAGTTGCGGAAGAAAAAGGCACGTTTCACGGCGAGTAAGTTGTCGGTGACTGCAGCTGATTTAGGCTTTTCTTTTTATTTGTATTCAATTTCACTTTTGTTTTCTCAAAGAGGAGTTTGTGTACAAAATGATTCAAATGTAATGAAGGAACCAGAAGGTTTTTTTTTCTTGTTTTTTTTTTAAAGACACCTCTATTGTAAAAGACAATGTGATGTACTTTTTATTTTATTTAAGTAAAAGAATTTAAGGTACCATCATGTCTCTGTTCTTATCACAACAAAAGTTATGGTTTTCTTGTTAAGCTGCTGTACGCGCATTTGGACACTAGAGGTCAGTGTAGCACCACTAAGTACTTGACTTTTGTAGCCCTTGGCCAGCATCTTAGTCTATGTTCAAAAAGTAACAAGAATAAAAATCCCATTTGCATTTTTTCTTTTAAATTAAAATGTGTTTTATATTTTTTTTGAATGTCATTAACCATGTTGGTTTCTCATGTTTAAGGATATCTGGTTTCTTTGCTTAAATGGCGAACCAAGAGACTTAAAGGCGGGAAAAGAAATCTAGATAAATATTTAATGTTTTCTTAAACTAAAGCCAGAAAGTGATCTGACGTTCTGGCTGGAATTTGAGCTGACAAACCCCTGACTGCATTTGTAGAGCCTTTCCTGTAACACGCCGTGGCCTCGTGCGGTCTCCCCCAGTTAGCCGTCCTATTTTTAAGACGCTGGGAGACAAACGACGTCGCCGACAAACACACACAAAAAACTTTTACACAGCGTAAATGTAAGTCAGAGGCGACACACTAATCTGACGTCCTGGTGGCTCGAACATCCCCTGCTGCTTCAACTGATGGAAACGACACAGGTTCAGTCCGATTGCGACACGACTTTTCTGTTGTATTCGTAAAAAAATGGTGACACCGTGACAACTCTGTCTCCCATTTTTTGGGTCAATAATATCCGTGTTAGAACAAAACACGGTTCACATCTAGAACTTTGCTAAGTACAAGCTGCCACTATTAAACAACCAGGTTGTAGCTTTTACGGATAATATATTGTCATTTATCAAAATATAGTATAGCACGAGTGATCCTTTGTAGACTATTCTAACATTTCTTCCATAGTATTGCTTACAGGGGTTGGATGAAACTGAAACACTTGTCATGTTAGTCTGGGAGATTTCATAAGTGAATTGGACCAGCCTGGTGGCCCGTCTTCATTAATTGCACTTTACAAGAGTAGGAGCACAGTTTTGCTAAACAATATTGCAATGCACGCAACATTATGGGTGTTCCAAGGAGGACAAATTGTTGGTGCACTGTCTTCCTGGCGCATCTGTGACCAAGACAGCAAGTCTGTTTTGTATCAAGAGCCACCGTGTCCAGGGTACTGTCACCATACCACCAAGAAGGACAAACCACATGCAACAGTAGTAACTGTGGCCGCAAGAGGAAGCTGTCTGAAAGGTATGGTCTGGTGCTAACCCGGATGGAATCCAAAAAACATTAAAACTGCGGCTGCCCAAATCGCAGCAGAATTGAAAGTTCACCTCAACTTTCCTGTTTCCAGCAAAACTGTCTCGTTCGGAGCTCCACGGGGTCAATATACACGGCCGGGCTGCCATGGCCAAACATTCGGTCACTCCTGCCAATGCCAAATGTCGGTTTCAGTGGTGCAAGGAGAGCAAATCTTGGGCTGTTGACAATTTTAAACACATTGTTCTCTTGATGATTCCGCATTTACTGTTTTCCCCTCATCAGGGAGAGTTGCGATGTGGAGAACCCACAAAGAAGCGTGCCACCCAGACTGAAGCATGGGGGTGGATGAGTGATGGTTTGGGCTGCCATACCATGGCATTCACCTGGCCCAACACTTGTGCAAGAGGACTGCCAAGGACTACTGAACCATTCTGGAGGACCATGTGCATCCAATGGATCAAACATTGTATCCTGAAGGCGGTGCCGTGTATCAGGATGACAATGCACTGATACAGCAAGATTGGTGAATGATTGGTTTGATGAACATAAAAGTGAAGTTGAACATCTCCCATGGCCTGCACAGTCACCAGGGGCATATATTATCGATAATAATACTAATGCATTATTGTGGTCTAAAACCAGGTGTTTGAGTTTTGTTGTCCAACCCCTGGTCATGTGGAACATTTACCACATTTCTTTATTTAAAAAAATATCAATATTCCTTAAAGTGCCTATAGTTCTATTGTCAATTTGTTCATTCTTCAATCAGATTGGATAGCAGTTTTTAAAACTTTACTTCAAATACCGACTAGATTTAAACCTGGACTTTGACTAGGCCATTAACAACAACAAGCCCACATGCTTTATTAAAAACTGCTTCATGGTAGCTATGCATATATGCTTAAGACTGTTTTCCATTCAGAAGGTGAACTTCTGTCCCAGTCTTCTAACACGATTCCTCTGTTTGGATCCGTTCATCTTCCCACCTTGCATCTCATACCATATTTATCTTGTAATATTCCATGTGTTGATGTCGGTTAAACAAATTTGGATACTTTTATCACACCACCAGGAATTACAACTGAGAATTGAACTTATTTCAGTCATATTTAGGCCTTTTCTATGTTTACCTTTAAACTTTAATATGCAAGTATTGATTCCCTAAAATCATAAAGTCGGTCATCCACAAGTAGGTGCTGCACACCAGACAACCCCATGCTGCATTTTCCAACTTGTTAATCATTGGTTTAATCATAAATTAAGCCATGCACGCTTTTTTTCTTCTTAAGCATTTACGTTCCATACAGAATTTTAAATTAGGTTAAATAAAATACATTTCAACAGTTTATAAGAACTGTCCTCAGAGAGTTGCACCTATGGGCACCTTCTAAATACTTTCCTTACTGTTTCTTCTTTCCTTGAATGATTCCTTGAAAGACTTCAGAACTATGTTGTATGAAAATCTAATGTTTGAAAAATGGTCTAATTTAATGCTTTGTAATTAAATAAACCATAAGAATGTTCAGATCTCTTAAACAAACAGACAAAAGTCAAATTTCCTCCCCCTTTATGCTTTTTCCTTTATATAGCAACACTAACATTAGCCTATGAGAATTAACTCCCAGCGCAGAATACAAACGAGCAAAATATTCTAAAAATATAAAATAAATACATCATGTGACAGTGGAACGTCCAATCCATTACTGAAATATGCTATATTTAAAATAAATTAGGAATGGCCATAAAAAAAAAAGAGAGACACTTGAGCTGGTTCATTCTCCACCATATCTCTGTGATTTATTGAACACAAGTAGTTATCCTAATGGGGTCATTATTTAAGCTAATTCCCTTTCATTAGCAAATAATTCCACATCAGCAGACTTTTCTTCCCATTACGGTCAGTATTAATGGAAGCTGTGCATCCTAACTTATTAGGGAGTCACAGTAGTTGCTCTCCTTGTTAGCGCGAACATTTGTCCAATCAGGCTGTTGAGCAAGCAAGCAAGCAGGACAGGATGAAGGTTGTGCTTAGTACAGACAGGTGTGCCAACTTGGTTCACCAGAACATTTGACATTCTGCTGCCAATTAGGTCCAAATCCAGAGGACCGGTGCACACGATTCCAACCTTGCCTGGGGCTTCCCGCTGCTTACCGTGTAAACAACACCGAAGTTGCAGAGAGGAAACGTCCTCCCTTACCAAGCAGAAGAGACTCACTGTTATTGCAGCTGCCTTTATTTTCAATGGATGCCTTTTTCAACGACCCATCTCGTCCTCGTGCCGCCAAAGTAGAACGCAAGATTTGCTGACACTTCGGAGGTTTGTTTCACGAATCAAACTTCGGCATCCAGGCTGCCATGAACCATAAAAACACTCGCAGCGGCTTTTCCTATGTTTTATGTATAAAGACGTCGTTTGTTGAATACTTCTCTCTCTTGTAAGCGTTTCATTCAGTAATTTGCTCAGTAGGCCGGAACACACTCAGGTGTTGTCGTACCGCTTTGCTTCGGTCTCGTGTGTTTTGCTGCCTCTAATGTGTTTTTAAGGCAGGTCGCCCCGGTTTTCCGTCGCCATCAATCTTCCTGTCGACTCGTTTTTGTGACACGCAGTCATTTTGCATGTAGTCAAAAAAAAAAAAAAAAAAGGTCCACTTTGTTCTCATCGGACCAAACCACCTAATTCCACGATAAAAGCAAAAAAAGTTTTTTAGCCTTGACTTCCGCGTTGTATTCCCAACAAAGTTACAGGAAAAGATTATTTTCCTGGTTGACCAACTTCTTTACATGCTTTCGATTCATCCATTATTTCCATTTTGTCCCCCACTGACCTCAGCCAGTCGAAACACTCCAGAGCTTCCATTCTCATTTTGAACTCGCTCCGCTGTTTAAATGAGCTTGACCTGGTTCAACCTGCTGCACCCCGCCGAGAAGATCACTCATGAATATTTGAACAGAAGTTTGCTTATTGCAGAATGAACTGACTCCCCCCCTTGTTAGTTATTGCTCGGAGACACACACGTTCCCTCATGCATGAGGCCTGGAGAGACAAGAGCGCGTGTTTTCCTATAGGTACACACACCCTCAGATAGTCATTTGATGACTTTGATGGTAATGAGCTCGTATGGAGTTTACCCGACACGCCTGGTGGGTGTCACATAACCGCAACCCCGCTGGCTTTTAATGATGTTTATTTGTGTGGAGTGAATGGAGGATGAGGGATCTGTCTGTTTCTGACTAACTGGCAGACGAGGGAGAGAAGGCATCAAGCAGATATCTCATGCTGACGATGTCACGCCCTGACACAGGAACGAATGAGCTCCATTCTTTGTGTTTGTGTTGTTTGAGTCTTTGGATGAGGTGTTCTGATGGTATTTCTTTTATTTTTCTGACCCTTTAGGCGGGGATGCGTTGTTGAGCCAGCACAGGTCTACTGTACAAGAGCCCAGCCCTCAACTCACAGTAGGGTTCATGTGGAGAAAGCGCACATCAGAAAGCCAATACAGGTATAAGTTGTTGCAGTGTATTTTATGTAAATTAACTTCGAGTTTGGACAGATCATAAGTGCTGAAAGTTGCATATAGAAGACACAATACATTAAACCGGGTCCAGTTTCACAAAAAATCTAGAATAATAATCCTCTTGCTGTTCTTCCTCATTTAGCAGTGGCTTCTAAAAGGCTCCTAAGTCCAGTTTATCCTAGTTATCAACAATTTACCTAGCCAGTTCATTACTAAGCTTACCTTAAAAGGTTCTATCCAAGTGGCGTTGACTTTACAGCAATCCCTCATACTGAGCATGCATGTGGCGACAGTGCACAGGAAAAGTCCCCCTTTAACAGGAAGAAACCTACAGGAGGCCACGACTGACTGGGGTTTTGAAGAGACGGAAAACACAAAAAGAAGCAGAAAAATGGATGTAGTTCTGTCTTCTAATAAAAATGAATAAAAGAAAAACAAAAACTATACTACTAACTTATCTTGCAACATTTAATTTAATTTCGAATATTATTGAATGTAGACAAGCTTACAGGATTTATTACAAATAACTCTTCTGTTGTTTTACAGCACGCTTTGTCTTGCATGTAATGACTTAGACAACAAGAACGGTAACTGTGATCATACCCTGTGGAAAACTCGTCTTTAGCATGTCCTTGGTCTCCCATCTGCACCAGAAAGTGGGAATTCCATGGACAAGGACGCCCTACACTGACAGAAAGAAAGTATACCACACTATTAAGGAGAGATCTGTTACAATAAATCTTATCTTTTCCTCTAGTTTTCTTGAATGTTCAATTATTCAAGTCTTGTAGACTGGGTGCTGATGGCAAAGTCTACACCAAAAAGTGCCACCAGAAAGTATTTACTGTTTATTAATCAATAGATCAATTTTTATTGTGAAGAAGTTGCAACGGACAAAAGAAAAAAAGCCAGATCGAAAATTATAAATATTATGGAGCCACTTCAATGAATTTCAAACCTTATGGTTTTAATGGGCTTTTTAGGGCGAATTAAGAAAAAAATTTCAACATGTTTTCGACTAAGCAGATTCACTTGTAAAAGTCTTTGGTGGGGATTTGTTTTACTCAAAATTGAGAAGCTTCTGCAACCTGATTTTAATCCCGCTTTGCTAAATTCAACTGACTGAACACGATTTGTAATGAAATGCACCTATCTACACAAGGTCCCCCGTTTAATAGTACAAAGTAAAGCTGAGGCATTCCAGGTTAAGGAATTATCTGCAGATCTCTGAGATCTGCCTCAGATTTGTGTTGCACAAATCTGAGGCAGGATAGGAAAGGTCTAGTGAATAGGCTCTTTGCTGTTGATTACTTGGAAAAAAGAAGAACACCGGAGTCTCCAGGACCATCCTTAGATCTTACTGTATGACCAAATGGTAATTGCAGATAAAAAGTGACCTACAACTCAATAGCAGCTCAAGCTGAGCTCTAAGATTGTATCACTAGAGTCCAGTTCCCAAGACCTACCTTCCTGCAATTCTTAGATACAACCTTTTTTCAACACATCTGATTTAAATACATGTATTCTTTCCAGAGCTGAATGCTAATTACTGTATTCAGCCATTGCTTTTAGATCTGTTGATGCAGGGATGCGTTTAAATATTCGATGCTAGTAACTTTTGAGGACTAGGCTTGGGTGGCACATGGTAACAATCAATGCTAATGAACCAAACAACAGTCCTATATCATAGAAAAGCCAGAGGGACATGACAGTTAATTTCCGAATCTCGTGCTGTAATCCCTACTGTAATCCCTGTTAAAGCACTTTACGTCCTGTTTTCAACTACCTGGCAGGTGGTTGAAGGTAACATATTAATTTGGAGGTTTTCCTTATTATTCCTCCGGTTTTACTGACAGTAAATAAATGTCAGACCATTATGCTGCCACCCATGTTTAAGTCTGAAAGCTTAACCAGGACTCCTCTAAATGTACTACTTGTCCTCGTCAATAATAACTCATCCGAAAATATTTCTCCAAAAAGCATTTTACCCATCACTCATTACTCATCTGGCAGCCTCTGCATTCATGGTGATGTGAAAATTAAGGATGAGACGAGCGTTCAAGACGTTTATGGTATGCTTGAATCCTGGTGGTTTGAAAATGATCCTCCTACCATGTTTAGAGGTAATTTAAAACATTTAACTGCCATATCTAAAACTATTTAAACAGTTAAGACTATTCCTTGTTACACTTTTAGGAAATATCTACATTACCTTAAGAACTTCTATGTATATGACATTATCAGCCAACAACAACCGGCTGTAAATACAGGAACGTATTTCCTGGTATCAATCTCACAACATCCTGTTCCAATTTTGCCTTCTTCCGTCTAACTTTCTTTCTTCTATTCCTGACACTAACCAA
This sequence comes from Orestias chungarensis, assembly GCA_032876305.1. Classification (NCBI taxonomy): domain Eukaryota; kingdom Metazoa; phylum Chordata; class Actinopteri; order Cyprinodontiformes; family Cyprinodontidae; genus Orestias; species Orestias chungarensis. The sequence continues at coordinate 842,050 of JAVLVB010001196.1, forward strand.
TTTCCCATACTTTTAGCTGTCTTCCTTTAATTACACAAGTCTTCTGAGCAGCAGGGTTTTGGTGCAGAGCTGGAGGTAATCATAAGGCCGTTATTCATGTCACATCCAACTGAACAAAGAGGGAAGGTGAAGGTAATTGAGTCCGGAGCAGACTTCTATGTTCTTGCTCCGGCCACGGGGGAATGAACTGTGCTCTGGAGTGTCTTTTTTTTCTGTTGATGTTTGTGAGTCTGTCAGTCCATATGCTTCTGTGTTGACTTGTATGACAGTAAGATTGGAGAAACATCAGAAGGTGCTGGGTATAGGGGGTTTTGAACTGCATTCAAAGAAAATTATGGAGACAAAACTTAAAGAATCTAAGTGAATGATTAACAAGCTGTATTCTATACTGAAGAACCTATAATGACAACACTGATAAAAAACATGTTTCCTTTTCTTACTCATCTCTTCACTAAGTAAGGTGTATCTCAAAAATTGCCAGCAAAGCAGTCAGAAGCATACTAACCTTTACCGATGAGCCTGTGATGTTTTCAATAAGCATTTTTTTTTTCTCTGTGCATTTTTAACATTTTTTCAGCTGTCAGTACTCATGGGATACCAATAGCATAACCACATTCCTTTGAATTGCTACATCCGTCCAAATAAAGGTGAATTACTTTAGCATGTTTATTTACATAACCTAACGTGTCTATTAAAACTATTCAGTCAAGGTTAACAAGATTTGGCTTGGATTTAATGTAGAGTTAGAAGAAAATTCTACAAAAGAATGCCAATTAAATCAAAATAATGCACATTCAGTCACTACTAGCACCAAATGGTTGGACCTATGGTAAATTAGGTCACCTTAAAAAGGGTGAAATGTATGTAATTACTTAATTTATTATCAATATTTATATTTACTTGGTATTATTTTGTAGAAATCAGTCATCCCTTAGATAGTAAAGTTTTTCTTGTTGCTTTTTTGTTTAAAAAGGTAAGTTTGTTGGGTAAAACTGAGTGAGTACTCTTTATGGGCACTCTTTTTCTAGTCCTGGTGTCAGTTATTGGTGCTGAGTTGGTGAAATAAACTTTCTAATATTGTTTTAAGTTTTTTTTGTTTAGTAGATAAGCTGGATTGAACTATATCTTTGGAAAATCCTTGATAAAGAGACTTCCCGTTGAAATGAAATGTAAATAAGAACTCCATGGAAGTTGTTTTTAAATAGATAGACTACATGAATCTGGGCAATATCAAAAATTTATAGTACAGTTGTCCCAAACAACACATTTGGATAAGACTTCTTTTTTTTAACTCTGTTGTAAATGTTTAAAGCAAACTGACCCATTTCTGCTACAAGAGTGTGTCTATAGTAACAGCAGGATGTTTTAACACTGCAGCAACAAACTGTCTGGCTCTGGAAATACCTCCATGTTAAGTTCATGCTGCTGTGACTTTCCGGGAAGAGGATGGCATTGGACGATTTTCGGCAATGAAACTGAAAACAGCCCAAGGCACAATTGTCTGTTTCATTCATGGTGGGCATTGGGAGGGTTCTTATTGGGATTTTCAAGCATTAAAAATCTGTAAACTAGTCTCAAGCCTTTTCGTTTGAATGTTTGTAGACGAGGTTTTTGTCTTTATGTAGTGATCTTAAAGTATGTGATACCTATTAGGTGGCACTAGGTGACCAGAACATCAATATTAAGAAATTAGTGCAACGTGTTTGACTAAAGATTGAAAGTCAGTAGTTCATAGCTGTATACTGCCAACAAAACAGTCCAAAGGCCTTTAAGGTTTACGTTTGCATAAAATAAAAACATTTATGATTGTGCATAGGGTAAAAAATCTAGAATTAACCTAGAAAACACCTGAAACAACAGTGGCGGAACAAACAAAAAAAACTTCTGCTGCCAGTTACTACTTTTGCAACTGAGTTTGCATTTAGCTAAATCTCTATGTCGTGGTTGACAGGGGCATAGATTGATTATTGATGTATTTTTGACACTGATCCTCTATGACAGCCTCCATTTAACTTAGTAAGTGAAGATGTTTTTATAAATGCGTATTCATAGTTCGATATTAAAGCAGTTTTCTGGTGTGTTCATAGGCAGATGCTAATTGTATGTTATCAAAATGGCAGAACTGCTCTCTGTATTAACACAGAGGAATTAATGTGGTTGTTTGAATGGTCTAATATGGGGGGGGGGGGGGGGGGAATTGAACATATGCAAGTTTTGCATGAAATGTTTGTAGCGAGATCTCTAATGACTATTTAAAAGAATCTCCTACGTTTAAACCCTTCCAGTCAAACCAACATATTTTGTTTCAAAGTCACTGCAGCTGCTTTCTTAGCTTGCTATCCTCAGATGTTTTAAAACTGTGTTTTGAAGCCTCTGAGCAACAGAGAAATAGGTATTGATCCTCCTCTTTTTAAAACCGCATTCCCATTTCGAAATAACCCGAGGATCCTTGTCTTAAAGCTCCCTGAAAGTTAGTTGAGAATCAACTTTCAGCACTTAACTCCGCCATCTCTGTGCACCTCCCTTAAGCCAACAGCTACTGAATCCAGGGCCCGGACTGAGACATCATTCCTCTGAGTCCCAAGATCAGACATCATTTTGGTGGCGGTGTCAGTTCTGTGCACGATGGACAGTTTGGAAACAAATGCTGCGCAGCATGCACTGCCTGGTAATGTATTTACACCAAACAATCCACAACATTATAAATGATAGTAAAGTTATGTAAAATTGAAAAAGGAGTTTAGAATGATTTGATTTTCCCCTGCTGCAGAACCCCCATAGCATAATACTGCCACCACCGTCCTTCACATTCTGCAATTATGAGCCCACAATTCTTCGTGAAGAGATTTTATTTAGTGGTGTAGGTGTCAACATTTCTTTAATCCTGGATGCAGTAATGTCTCTGCAATTGCTGCTGTAGTTTATGACTTTGTTTTTTTCAGATTTTATTGTTGCCTCACTACCAGAAATGTATATTTTTTTCTTATTCATATTTCGCAAGCTAGCTTCTTCCATCTATTTCTGCACTTTGGTCTTTTGGTCTCTTCATTTATTGACACCACTCAGATTGCTTTTTTTTTTTTTTTTGTCCAGATTCAAACTGAATTGCGTTTTGAAATCCCCCCAGATTGTCTGGAGTTTTCAGAGTAGGAGTTTCAAATT
>JAVLVB010001196.1:845311-879700 GCA_032876305.1 Orestias chungarensis
ATATATATATATATATATATATATATATATATATATATATATATATATATATATATATATATATATATATATATATATATATATATATATATGGACAGGTTTGATATCACTGTGCAGCCAAGATAAGGCTCATGGTTCCCTCTTTCTTCCACTTGATGGCAGTCTTTCAATACAGCAATGTTTAATTTGCCACGTCCATTTCATTCACTGCACACCACAAAGCACACTGCTTTGAACAAATAATGATACTGACAGTAAATCTGCAGATCTTTCCGCTGGTTTTACCATAAATAATGCAAATCATACAGATGAGTCAGTTTTGTTTCCTAATCTTTATGATCGCCCTCCGTGCCTTTGCACCTTTGCAAATTGAAATCCTAATTTTGTTATGCATAAGTAAAAGGTTTGAGACGTGTTGCCAATTTATGTCAGCATGTAATTTTAGGGACCAAATGAAGGATAAATTAGTAATGTGTTTTTGCTATATTTGCACACCAGCAATAAAATTTTGGCGGGCGTTAAAAGAATCAGGACAAAATTAAAACAGTTGTAAAGCTTGGAGCTGATTTCGCCATGGCTGTTGCTACTGAGACGTTTGTTTAGAAGAGAGAATATAATGTAAAGCAGAAAAGTTAAATGGTGAAAATCCAACCACAGCCAGTTCAAGGTATATATGCAAATGAAACCAACTTTTAGCTCACGAGGAGATGAACATACTTTTTAAAGCTTCTATTCGAGCTTTTCCCAAATATCGAATCTATTGTTTTTGTTTTTTTTCAATTTTCATTTTTGTTTCTTAATGGTCTGGACAAATTGGTGAGGTCACACAGCCTTTTCTTTGCAAACAGTCACGTCACTCCTTTTCTTGTTGATTTCTTGTATATTCATTTATTAGACATGCATTCTCGCGTGTTGTCATAGGAGAAGCTAACACTCAAGTTAGTATCGAAATCACAGATTTACGTTTGGTGTTCAAAAAAACCCCTGGAAAATACACCTTAAAGACATAATTTGAGGTTCACGAAACCTCTATTGTTTGCAAGAAATGAGGAAAAAAAAAAAAATCCCGGCAGAACCACTGTGGGTTGAGACGAGCATAAAAAAGAGGAAGCCAGAGATGCCATCAAACCGAACAGCTCAGCATCCAAGGCCTGGAAATACGTCACCTGACCATTCAAATCAAATACCTGTATAAGGTTTTTTGAGCAATTAGTGAATTAAAAGTCAAGTTCTGTCTGGGAAGATGTAAAAGTTTATTCATTACCTTAGAAACTGATTTATAGTGAGCTGAAGCCGAATAACTGAGAACAGTTGGCAGAAGTATAGAAAAGTCAAACATACCCATGTGAGGCGTAAAACAGACTGCAGTTGATGGCTTTCACCATGTCACCTGATTGTCTGATTGGTGAGACAACTATTTGTTCGGATGGACACCTGTATGTCTCTTAGAAACGGTTCAGGGATCAAACTTGTGACATGCCTCCACAGAGTAATTTCCTTCTGTCTAGGTCTCATCATGCCCCTCAATCTGTTTTTAATTTTTCCCTTGTCAAGATGGACGATTTGTCATCCTTGCCCGCGCATCGACCATCGGGTCATCGCGCCGGACTTCTGGCCTCTCAGTGGGGTTTCATTTCGCCATGGCGACACGGCGAGTCAAAGAATGAGCGAAACGCTGAGGATGAAGATGAAAAGAGGTAGGAGGCTTTAATCAGGTTGTCTCCTTCGGTCGCACCTGGGATCCATCTTGCCCGCCTCCACTGGCCCACATCCGCAGAGCAGAACCCTCCAGCACATAAATCACAATCGGCCACCAGTCACCTCTCGTTGCTACGCCTTACTGGGGATCCACAAAGGGACCGCAAAAGGAGGAGAGGGCGGCCGCCTTTAGCCTTGACCATAGCCGGGCTGGGGAGGGTGGCGGGGGATGTTTAGCGGTGCCAGTCCTCACTCCATCCCATTTCTACACTTAACTTCTTGAGGCTCCACAGCTGTTCAGCTGGTGTAGTTTCCTCCAGCGTGCCCAAATGAAGATGGATCGGATTTAATGGTTTAATGATTTTTGCTTTACAGGTAGCTGGGCTGCGCTTTCCTCAGCGGTCGGCCCTGCTGTGTGGAATCCACTCGTCTTCTTGCTTCTATCTATATCCATTACTTTCGTTTTCAAGCAGCAGAGACTGAAGCCCATCAAAGCGTCTCATAGTTAGAAGGGGGGCAGATGATTGCAGCGTGGTACGCGGGGTGCCGAGGCCCCGCCGCCACCCCATGTGGGCCTGCGGCCTCCCGCCATGTTTGTTTGTTTTTTAGCTTTCCCCAGAGAGGTCAGGCTCAAGTTGATCGGCGCTGCGGATCCAGCTGGGTGATGTGTCAAAATACTGTTCTGCCCAAATCAAGGAAGCAAGCACACATGCGTTTAAAAGTAGCAAGAAACGCATGTTCTGTTAAAATGCTAATGTGCTATCTTGAAGAAAATCAGTGCTTCAACTTGAACGGATTACAGCTATTTAAATTAATATTTGTTCAGCTTTATTTTCTACTAACTGCGTTAATATTAAGTTGATAACAGAACTGTTTTAATAAAAAAAAGTACATCTAAATTGTTACCTTTCTAAAAACGTGTTAACTTTTGTGAATACCTTGAATGCTCCAAGGAATGTCACTGAACTGTGAAGAGATGTGGACCACTGTATTGAGAGCTTTGTCATTTTTCAACCGTGTAAAAGTCACCAACTGGAACAAAGTGGATCCGTTTGTTTGCCTAAAAAAATATGAAGCTTTGATGTGCATGATCTGCCTTCATGTCAGTGTTAAAGCAACACTAAAGAAGGTTCAGTTTTTATCGATCTTGGCGGCCCAGTTTGGACGAAAGCGGTAGTGTTTTGCCTGAAGGACCTGGACAGAGCAGCGTAAAATCCTGACCTCCCCGTCGCCGTTGTATCGAAGTACATTTCTGTTTCCAGTGGCTGTGTGAAGGAGGAATAGCGATGAGGTGATGAATGTAATTGTGGTGAAACAATGTCAGGCGGGGATGTTGAAAGTAGGAAACGGGGGAAGTGGCGTCTGCTGTAAAGCAGTCAGCACATTTGTAGTTGTTTTGTGTGGCAGGGTTCCTGCCACCCTCCTCAAAGTTGCTTAGTGCCGGTTAAAGCAATACGGACCCCCTCGGGCCATGACAGAGGTGTAATTCAACGAGCTGCAAGTCAACGTATGATCACAGAAGTTATGAAAATATTTTATGAAGACTGAAAAATTAGTTAGTGTTGCTTTAAATACATTCTTGGCAAAAATTGCTCTTAAAATGAACTCAAAATCAAAAACGTTTTAATCAGACATTTCCTCAGACAGGTAAAACTAAAAAACAAACAAACAAGGGAACTGGGATTCAACCACTGGCCTTTTTCACTAGTTGAATTTACCAATTTAGGTCTTTTTGACCATCTTAATGTTGACTGCTTGGCAAATCCCAATTTACCATGTGACAAAAGTCACAGGAGAGGAAAATAGACATCGCATATTCATACCCCAGCTTTCCACATCAACGCCAGAGTGAGCATGTTTAACATAGTCAGAAACCGACTGCATGAACCTAAGGATGGAAGCTGCAGCTTCATTCTCACCTCAGCTGTGCCTTCTCTTCACGCCTCCGCCCTTCCCGCCAGTTCATCCCACCTGCCCGCCATAATCACTCTTTGCCGTGGCGCTCCTGCTGACTCGCTCGTTCCTTTAAATGAATCACTGAGTTCACCAGCACCCGAGTGGAAATTCCACCCTCGTCATCCCCCGTGTGTCACGCTGCGTTTTATTTCCTGCTCCTGGTCGGAGATTTAGAGGTACAGGCAGGACTTTGATACGTGGGAAATTATAAAATGAGAAGAGATTTTAATCACCACCCGACCTAACCGTGGCCGTTGCATTAACAATGGCTAATATAGTGAGATAATTGAGTTTTCAAGCATTTTCAAAAGCTGTTAGTTTGACAGAATCGACCCCTACTATTGCTTTACTGTGGATATCCCAACACCATATGACGCCACAGTTTATGCAGCAATATTAAATGATCTACAATAATGTTGTTTTGCCCATTTTAACTGGCTAAACTGTCATTTCCTATGACTCCAGAATGGTGTTTATGCAGGACAGCCTTAATTTGCTGCTACCATAGTTCCCAAAATTACATCTGCCAATAGAGCTAGAGCTACATTCTTAAATATCACTGAATCCTTATTTTGCTGATGATGCATCCTGAGGAATTTGCTTAGGTGTTGGGATGAAATAATTTATTATGGTTTTGATATGACTATATATATATATTTCAATCGTGTTCCAGGTTATGATGCATAAACAAAACCTTCCGAAAGAATGTGTTTTCCTGCTTTGTGAACACATCTTTAATTTTATTTCATTTTCATAAAAAAAAAAATGCAATATCTGAAATTTTACAGAAGCAAATATGGGCTAAAAACACAAGAGGTTCAGTTGTTGTTTTTAAATGACATACAAGCTACTATGGGTGGTGTAGCACAGCTAGGAGCTATCAGCGATTAAAAGAGTAGTTTAAAACTTATTTTCTCATTTTAACAAAGAGCTATGTTTGTCTGTTGTGCAGTTTTCATAATGTTGCTGTGGAGATTGGTTTAGTGGCAATCTATAGTGAATATAATTATCACAGTGGAAGAACATGAAAAAAAAAAATGATCAGACAATTATTAGCTAAATACAAATTTCAGTTTTTAAATAATTGCACGTCTGAACAGAGAAATAATCCAATCTAACCTTGCCTTTAGAGGAGACTGTAATAACTGACCTTTACTATGACTTTACTATGACTTGTTGAAAGCCCAAGTTCAAATTTCCAAATGTGAAGCTGATAACTCATTTACATCTGTCAGGCTGAAAAAGGTCGCAAAGCCATTTATAACCTTATAAACCTCAATGGTCATTGTTGCTGCCAAGGATGGCTCAACCAGTTAGTTAAGGAGGCAATTACTTTAAACATTGGTTTAAATGTTAAAATATGTCAAAACTGCTTTTTGTATTCAGTCAAGTTCTCCTTTTCTGGCATTAAATAAAATGTTAATGAGATCAGCTCTTAGTGGGGTAAAAGCAAAAACGTTTTATATGTACTTTTCCTATTTTAAATTGTTAAACTCTCTTTTGATTTTCAGTAACAATAATTAGTTCTAATTCACATGTTTGAAAAAAAAGTGAAAAAGTCACTCCATTAGACACGACTTCGATCCTCCAACACGATTTTATTTTTGCTGTTATTATTTAGACTTGAGAAGATAAAAAAAATATATATATCAAAAGATCCCCTTCCTTCTCATCTTCCTGCACTTTTCATCCTCTGACATTGAAGACGCTACTGCGCCGCACTCCTCCCAGTGATTTCTTTGCCCTCTTTATGACAAAAGCAACAATTAGTGTGAATCCCTGGGCAGCGGCGCTGGCTTCATAGTCTATTGCACCACCCCTGAAACCTATTCCCAGGTTGCACACGGACTGCTTTGGCACAATGCTATTACTGAGGCCAGCCCATAGGAAATAGACTGAGAAGAGAGCTTATTGATTGTCTCAGTGTGGGAGCTGGTAGATTTTTCTCTCTCACCTGTATCACCCCTCTCTCTGCTGCTCCTGCTCTTCATGTCGGCTGCGTTCTCCCCTCCGTCTCTCTACTGCATTTTGATCCAAGGTGATGAACAAAGGCTCAGAATATCTCTGTCAGCCTATTTTTATTCACACATTTATATATATATATATATACTGTGTATATGTATTTCCTATTATTTAACCATCTTTTGTAGAATTTTGTAGATGACACAACGAAACTGCTGTTTACCTGTTTTATCCCTTTTTCTAAGGAAGCTATGACTTTTTCTTTTTTTCTGCATAGGCTATTTAAATACTGAACTTATTATCTGCCCTTTTCCCATCTAATTCTGTTTCAGAGCTCGCTAACACACAGCTGTTTGATTTACAGCGGACTGTTTAATATTCAATCATACCTGAGAGACATCCGACAAACTCTCAGGAGAAGGCTGGAGATTTATTGGCTTTGTGCGCTCCTTTCTGATTCGGACCCCGGACCGGGTATGCCTCATTCGCCAGCCGCAGTCGTCCCATCGTTCCGTTTCATTCCTGTGTGGATTTTTTTTAAGCCATGACAGTAATAAATACAGTACCACGTTGCAGACAAGGACCGTTCCCCCACACCTCCTGGTAGACGTTGTGCCATATGCACTGACTTCTAATGACATACCTCTTGCCCATAGGGGAAATGCAGAGGAAGAGATTAGGAGCCATGAGAACAACCAGTATTTCCGAATGTCAACAGCACTAAATAACAAAGTCCTTGAAAATCCCCCAAAAGGAATATATGTCAACATTAGCACATGCAGGTGGGAACGCGCAATGCGTATAGAGGTTGGCAACAGAGAGAAATGGTGTCTTCTACTTATGTTTTACAACTATAGGGTTTCTAATTCTGTGAGTGTATTTATTAGTTTTTCAGTGTCAAAGATTTAGTTCAAGTCCTGCACAGGACTGGTAATTTCTTCAATGCCATGGTGTAGATCGTGAGTGCCCAACCAGTCGATTGCGGTCTACTGGTAGACTGATCCCAAGTCGACCGCGAGGTTATGACCTGTTATAACATGACAGGAAGTCAGTCTTGCCAACTTAGCGACTTTGACGCTATATTTAGCAAGTATTCAGACCCTCTAAAATAAACGAAAAGTAAATTAAAAAGTAATTTTAAATTTTTTTTTGACCAGTCACGCCCACGTGGGCTTCTACCAGCAGCTGCGAATACTGGTCTGCGTGGACATGTTTGGAGCGGGGGGGGTGGCAGCGTGGCGCACCTTCTGCGCCGCTACCTGTTCTACCTGCGCTGGAGAACTCTCAGCACACGCACTACATCACGGAGAAGCTGTGGAACGCCGTGCTGGCCAGGGTGTGTGTGTGTGTGTGTGTGTGTGCATGTATATATATGTAAATAGTTCTCGTATAGAAATAGTATAGTAGTCGTATTAAATAGTAAAAGTTGTTCTTTATTAAAACTTGTTTTACATTTAACTGATTTTTTTTTTTTTTTTGCATTTTACAACAAATTGTTTGGTCATTTATTTTTGCACAATTGAGTTATTTTGTTGTCTAATTTGATTTCAACGAGAAACGGTTTCAATTAAATTGATCTTTTAATCAGTGAATTATAAATAAAAGTTCTCAGACTACAAGCACAATCAACTACGTTTGCATGGAAGCAAAAATTATAATAATTATGTCTTCGACAAAAGTTTAGCATTCGTTCCAGGTCTTCAATCAAAACATCTACAACCACATATTTTCCTTTTTTATAATAGTTATTTTTACTTCTGTTAAGGTTTTTGTACGTTATGAAACACTGCAGACATACTCCCATGTTATGTAAGCAAATTGGGTCAGTAGTTATATGCATTCAATGATGTGTTTGCAATGTCGTGTCCCTCCAAAATTTATAATTATGAATTCCCCTGCTGCCTAAAGATGCTTTGATAAACTGAAAACTCAGTGAAGTAATCAGTAATCGGTTCGGTACAAAAAGCTAGCCTCCTCCCAGGTCTCCCACTAAGGTAGGAAGTAATTTCCTGTTTTCAAACAGAGATCTACCTGTTTTATCTGGTTTATTTTTGTGTTTGGTTCATATTAAGGTTAGTTATGGCTATTGCTCATCATGCAGATTGGTGTGTGTGTGTGTGTGTGTGTGTTTGTGTGTTTGAGAGACGGCAGGTTTGTGATGTGATGTCTAATGGTTGTATGACAACAACAAAACGTGTTGGGAGAGTAGTTACTGCAGGCTGGAAACGATCTGTGGGGGTTTGTGATGTTGACACTGGACTGGTAGATCTAGGGAGGTTGGCTGCTTGAAAAGTAGATCTTGGAACAAAAAAGGTTGGGCACCCCTGATGTAGATTCTCTGTAATCCTATACATGATAGTAAGCATTTAACTGGAAGTCAATTAGATCTAATCCCACAGATTGGATCTTTCCTTTCTAATCTGTTGGATTTCTCCAGGTCTGAAGATGGTTTAGAATCATACATTTATGGTTGGGCTACTGAGATCATCAATAGGGTCGTTTAGGTCAACAAACTTCTTACCTAAGCCTCAGTCTTTTTGGATATTGAGCTGATAGCATGTCATTTCAGTTCATTGGACTGCAACAGTTTCTTAAATCAGATGCTATTTCAATATGAGTGCAGACTGACTGCTACTGCAGATCCTTCCTGTTCACAGCAGCACCACCCACGACTACTGGTTGAGTATCCTCATGATGAGACGGAAATGAATTAGGACAGCATTTAATTTCCCTTTGGGAATTGCATAGAGGCACAATACTTGGAAAGGGAAACCAACTGTACGAGAACCAACAAATCAGCCGACAACCTTTGCTTTCCGTGACTCACCATATCTGTGAATCTGCCTGCATGAGTGTGTGTGTGTGGACGTTGGTCTTTTGATCTTGCACATGTGTGTAAATGCTGCTGTGCAGAGGGGGCGAGGTGAGTGATTGCCTTGTTTCTGTGAGCAGTGAGCTGTATCGGTTTGCTCCCCCTGTAAATTTGGAAGATTTTTTTTGTTTGTTTTTATAAGGCAACTCCTGTCATAGAACCGCGATTGTTGTTCCTCTTTCCCATTGAAACATCTGGATCCTTCTTGAACAACCTGACCCTATCACTACATGTTTTCAGGACTTCATCTGTACATAAAATCTCAGGCATACCTTGAGGAGATTATTAGAACATAAAATGTACGGATAAAATAGCATCAAAATTCTTCATTTTAATTAATGTGCTATTATACACTGTAAGGAAAAGCTCCAATAATTGAACCAATGTTTGTCTATTTAACTCATTGAAGTAACAGATAATTTCCTCCGCTGTAAGGGGGAAAAAAAAGAAAAGCCAGAGCAGGGTGTTGATTTAAGAACGATTTATGGTCCGCATGAAGAGCGGCAGCAAAGATACCATTAAAGTCTGTTTGATATATAGTGCAGAACCTCTTTGACAGCTGATAGTGCCACAGCAATGTGAGATGGATGTATTAAACAGGATCTGGCTATATTTTAAGGCATTATATCCGTGTAGAGTGATATTGAGATCAGGTGCGATCTGAGAGGGAGACGACTACTGCCTGACTGTTGAGCTTGCCGATGATAACTGACTTAGAGGAACCTTAAACGGGAACGTAGCCAGTAAATGGTCTGCAGATACTGTTCATTTAAGTTAAAGACGGACTGTCTCTGTAGCCAGGCATGACGTTCGGAATTTAATTTTGCTATCAGTGCAGTGACAAAGGGAGAGATGTTTTAATGCAAAAAAATTCAAACATCTTAATGCTGCTTGATAGAATCTGGAAAAGGTTTGCCTTCCATCCACATTTGCTATCATCCATCCACATGTTTGTGATCAATCTATCTCTCCATCCAACAATCCAATAGTTTGTCTCTCAAAATGTCCAAATATATAATTGCAGGTATTTTAATTTTAACAGACAGGATAAGCATGTTTAGACAACAGACGGATGTATAGAAAACTATACGTTTCCTTAACAGAGGTACTCTGCTTCATCCAGCCCACAGCACTAAAACTGCTCTGTTTTCCAAAAAGCTAAATGATCCTTTTAGCACTTGGTCCGTTGCATTTTCACTAGGATCTAAACTATTAGGCTGATTAGGCAAATTAGGTCTACTGATATCTATCACTCCTCCCAAAGGGCCGTGGTAAAATTCTCAACTTAAAGCTGCTTAACACTATCAATGTTGCAGATTTTTACTGTATTGTTTTAAAGATTTAGATGTCCATCTCAATTTAGAGCGTTTTCAGGTACAATTCCCTCTCCCCCTTCCACCGCTGTAGTTCGAGGAGGACCTGCTGTGCCTCCTGAACTGATTGAAGCTGCATAAATGAGTGACCCACTTTTCCAAGGTTTGCAAACAATACATACTCCTGTTGTTTTGTGTATAGTAAACAGATGAAATGAGCTGTAGCAGAGATGTAGCATGGGACAAGTAGATAGAAAGATGGAAAGAAATGCTAGTATTGAACACTTTTAGTTTCAGTCTTTTAGTGCAACACTTGGCAGTAGGGCCAGGCTCTTAGTAGAATAAAGAAGGATTCAGATCAGTTAGTTAAACCTATCCAACACATTTTTTATGTATTGGAACGTACAATATATTGAGCTCTGGATTTGGTTTCAGTTTTGTCTTAAAACTGAATCTTCTGCATAAAATCTTTGTCATGAATTTTTTTTTTTCTTTTACTTCTAATGGAGTCCCTCCGGGTCCTATTTTAGGCCACATTCTTTTTTCATTCTATTACTATGTGAAAAAGCGACAAAACGTTGGATGCATTAGGTACAACTGCCAAGTTGTTTAAGTGCAATGGGGTTTAGCTTTTGTTAAGTTTTTGTTTGTTAACATTTCTACCCTGATGGACATGCAGAAGAATCACACCACGTTCACGTTTCATATGTTCTTGTGTGGGATTTTGCCATGTTATTCCATATGTAGGTAAATGTTAGTGATGCAGGGGGGGACTGGGTCACTGTAAGTGTACAGATAAGGGTCACTCAACTTTACAAACTAACTGGCATAATCATAAATTAAAGACATAAATCACATAAGCCTATAATTTGACTGAATGAAAATCATCCCATTACTGTGGAGTTCCTCATAGCTTACAACAGCAGCAAACGTTCACTCTGTGAAGGACGTTGGATCCAATTCCCATCATTTCTACATCATTTCACCCTCCTCTCACCACTCTTTTCTTTATGCCTCATGTTAGGATATTTTTTTTTTGAGTGTGAACAGGATAATGAAAAAGGAACGAAAGAACAGTGGACAAGTCAAACGATTAAAAGAAAGACTATAGCTGATGAGCTTTTGATGGTGTGTGTGGAGCAGGAAGACAGGAGCTGGGATGGTTATTTGATTGGCTAATGCGTCGAGGCGGGCAGCAACAAAAGGCCATCCCGTTCTGGCTCTGAGTTCTCTCCCTCTCGTTTTCTCTTGGCCTTGACAGAGCGAGACCACCCACCAGGGACGTCTCCTGATCAATGCAGTCATTATCTTTGCCACGCAAAGACGCGGTGGAGGGGAAGCGGTGAGGGAGAGATGCGCTATGACTAGGTCAGAGCAAATGTAAATGTGTCTGGTGAAATATGCCGGAGGATGTCGCACCATTACCCAGGCGGCGGAGCGAGCAGACTCTCTGGCCTCAGGTACAAAAACAAGTGGAGGTTTCAGTTTCCCTTGCTTCCACCGCCGCTTTTCCCTCCATTCCTGTGTGTGTCTCCAGCCCCCCTCCCTCACTTTCCCATTTTCAGCTGAAATGAACAAAGCAACAGTAATACCGTCTGACAGATACTCACTTCCTGCTTGTACCTGTAAGCATGAGCCGCCATGTTTGTTTGTCATGTCCTCCACTGTGCGCGGCAGACCTCTTAAGGCCCGTCTGTGTTTGTGTGCAGCGTGCCACGTGCAGACTCTCTGTCCCAGAGGATCTGCAGCGAGTCGAGTCGTGCAGGGTAATGATTCCTGTCTGTTAGCTCTGCGCCACCTGTAAGCACACCGGCGTTTGCCGACGCGACGTGTTTGTTTGCCGTTTGTAATGGCTTTGCCCCACGGCAATTTGCTGGGAGGAGTGGGGAGACAGAGAGAAGCTCTCGCTGTGTTGAAGGAGGAAGTTACGGATTAAAAAAGCATGAGAAGTTAAAAAATGAAAGGGATGGAGGAGAGGCGGTGCAGCAGACTTCCTGGTGGGGGCACTAGAGGCCTTGCTGTGTTCCGTCTCTCCACAGCCACAGGAGGAAAAGGACATATGGCACCGACTTAATGCTGAAAAGATTCTCTTTGGTTTTACTGTGAATTCAATCATCCAACGATAGTAACCAAGTTAAATCTGAAGCACGCTTTCTTACGCTGGTGTGCGGTGGCGGGTTGCTCTTTTATGAATACCCGAGGAGGACTTCAATGAAATCTGGAGAGCAAAAGGGATTCTCTGCTGAAAGGACTCTGATGAGATGTACTGTTTTGCTGTCGGACATTATGAGCACTCGCAGGACAATGATTCGCAATGAGAATAAACTCTATTGATGATTAAAAGTTCGGATAAGCTTTCTCGGGGTCTGAAAGTGAATAAGCGGAAACAAATGGCCATTGTTAATGACCAATACCAGTTAATCCAAGAATGAAGTGACTGGAAAAATAAAACAGCGTTTCATTGATTTCCTTTTACTTTCAAATCTGTTCAAATGTGTTTCAAATTTTAGCCACAAACGTGTTTTTATAAGGAAAATCGCAAAACAAGCTGACTGCCCAGATTAAACCTCAAGAAGTCTTATATTAAGTGTGCAGGGAGCACAGCAGACATGTTAGACATTTACTTCTCTAACCCTGCAAAACAACAACAGCATATACTTCTCACCCACCCCCATCTCTCCATCCCACACCTCCCCTCAACAGGATAGACTGTTGCGGTGGCAGGTCGCACACTACGTCAGCGTAACACTGTTAGGGGGACGAGGCCCTGCAATAATACAGCCGTTGTTCCAGGAAAACAGATTGAGACATTGAACACTTCAACCTGTTATTGCGGTCGTGAAGTTGTCAGGGAGCCTCAAACACTGCTCTCGCTGAATGACACCCCAATGAGCACACACTTCACAAGGCTGCTTTCCAGCTGTGCAAAGGCGAGGAAGTAAGCATGCCTTTTTTTTCCTTTGTCCTGTTTTCCGACTGCTTCCATCGCTTTATTTATACATGATCAAGTGTAGCCTTTACACAACATCTAAGAAAGAACATTTCTATCTACTCTTTTGAGCCTGGCCCCCATAAGCACTTACAAAGCCTATTTTTCCTGCTTTGAAATGTAAGGTGATGCAAAGCATACACTTGTTTGCTGCAGGCGAACTTGTTAATGGGTTGATCGGAGTCAACAATCTATTTGTTCTCTTGAGTGAGTTCCTATTCAGTGTTTGAGTTCCTGCGGCTTCAGTAGCAACAGCTAACAACTTTAGAGTCCGTCTGTCTCAACAATATAAAATACATGTTGATTTCTCTCTCCTGGATGTTGTAGATGAAGTTGCCTCTGTCCGGGGGGTAGCATTTAGATGCAGCAGGGTCAGCAAGGCATCTTGGATTCTCTTAATGGAAACCACTCCTTCTTGCTGTTGGTAGGATTGTAACCTCAGCCACTTCCAATTGTTATTTCATGTTTAAAAAACAGGGACTGACCAAACCGTCAGGACATCTTACAACAAACCCACAGCTTTGTTTTTGGATGTAGAGATATTTTCTCTCCACACATCCATCTGGATTTAGAGATTGTGAAACAAACACTGAAGCAAAGTTGCATTTGTACGTGTTGTGTGTGTGCTGGCTTGGTTTTCAGCCTTAAAGAATGGATATATATCTTCCCTTACTCTAAAATCCAATAAAATTCCAGTGTCAAAACCATATACCATGTGAAGTGATGCGAGTCTCAAAGTTGGAGTTCCTTGTCTTTCGATGACCCCGGTGGTCCGTATTATTGCAAAAGCTCTAAGGTAACTAGTCCAAATCTGCAGTTATACCTTGTAATACAGAGAATTGGTCTGTTTTCTTTCACTCTTCTTTCAAATGAGCCTTTTTGAAGTGTTTCCGAATTTTTTAACGTTGTAACATTGACTACAAACAGTAAATATACACGGATTTGAGTAAATGGCCAACAGCACAAACTTCCCCAACTGTCTATCGTTTACACTTTCTAGGATATCTGTTTTTGGTTTTCCAGAAATCTAATTTGTTCATTCCTAGGTGCTCGGTCTAGTTATTTACATTGTTTCAAAAAGTCTGAATCATCAACATTGTCATATAGCGGACGTGTTCCCTTCATGTAGGTCCAACAACTCAGTTTCCACATCCGCTTAACGGAGATGGTTGCTTGGGGTGTAAAGTAGGATGCCCTCTGCTTCTGTCACTGCGGGTAAATCCGGAGGTCTCCCTATCTGTTCTCACCCACAGCACATCTTTGCACCGAAATATTGGCCTGTTTTTCTCCTAGACGCCACTTAGATAAGATGTCTACCCCAAGGGAGATGGTTTCAGGCACACTCACACCCAGAAACACACACACACACACACACACACACACACACACACACACACACACACACAAACACCAGTTGTCAGTTAAACCCCTGTAGGAGGGTGATCGTTTTGTTTTTATTTGTTTGTTTTTCAATGTGTTGCTGTGCTCCCCCCGCCGTCCCCCCAGCAAAAACGACACTGACGCAAAGCGCCTTAGTCATCCTCAGTCAACAATAGAAAATAAGTCTGCGGCATCAAATGGATGAGGATGACGACGGGAAGGAGAACCATGGAGACAGGAGAAGATAACTTAAACAAAAATTCCCCTCAGGGCGATTGGGTCACGGGGGCGATTGGAGGCTGCAGAGAGACGGATTTAGGCAGAACTTTTCTGGAGGGCAGACCTCTTTACAGCAGCAGTTGTTTCAGTCACACTGACTCAGTGCATTAATATTGGATTGTGCTGGGTCCTTTCTCGACACAGACCAAGACATCTAGAGGGGGAAAGCGTATTTATCCTGACCTGCAAGAAGGGCAACATATACAAACAGTTCCCAGTTAAGGAGGCCTGGCGGGTCAAATAAAAACGAGGGCATTAATGAAGACCCAGAATGTATCTTCAGCTCTCCATAAGCTCTCTGCAAACTTTCACACTCAATTCTTAGTAAAGCCTACGCCTGTTAATATGAAATATGCTTGAGTTGCGACTGGTAAAATTAACAAACACTATATTTTTTCAACAAATGGGGTTTTGTAACTAATATTCTCTGTCTGCCTGGCTGTCCCTCTCATAGTGGGGAACTGAAAGAAACTGATGCAAAATGATAAAGAAATCTGAAAGATTTGCAACCATTTGCATTTCACAACCACCAAATAATGCTATTAATAGGGAAATAAAACCACGATCTTCTGGGTGCAAGGCAACATTAGGATGGCTGAATTATATACTGAAAATGTATCTTAAGTTATGTACATATAATTGAATCTTAAATACTTACAATGCTCTATCGTAATTATCTAGCCCAGGGGATGGCAACTTCACTCCTCGTCGGCCCCGTGGTTGAACACACCTGAATCAGATGACTGAAGCACCTCCCCATTATAAGTCAAGTTCTCTGGAGTCCTGCTAATGACCTGATTATTTGACTAAGGTGTGTTGAAGCAGATACACATCTAAAACCTGCAGGACACCGGCCCTTGAGGACTGGAATTGCTCCCCCCTTATCTAGCCACTCCTTTGTATTACCAGGGTACAATTGGACTATAAATCTGTTGAGAACATGAAGCGTTCTTCATGTTGTCTTTTTCACGCATGGGTAGGAACATTATGGAACAGTTTTGTCAAATAAACACACACCCAGCGACTACTTGTGTGCGGTCAATTAGGTTTGTGTCGGAGCACGCCTCATATTCTCAGGGTAGAAAGAATCTTGGCGAAGGCCTTCTGGCTAATGGAACCATTTAGGTGAGAGGGATGCGTTGAGTGCGGCTATTGCGCTACCATGCTGAGGAGTGCTGGAGAGGACAACTAACATTATAGGGTGTAATTACTTCAAGTACCATTAGGAACGCAATAACGTCCTGAGCTATGCACAACAACCCGGTCCGACATGCTCGTCTTGTGTGTTTGTGCGGCTTGCTTTGTGTTTGCCTCTACTAACCGCTGCTATTCAAGTGATTAGCCAATAATGAGTAGCTAACAATGCACAAGCAGAGGAAATGACTCGGAACTTTGAAGTGCTGTGTTGTAACCTGCTGGCAGAGGCCGATGTACAACAGAGGGCTCAGCGGGAGGCACTCGGATTGCTTTTCATGTGACTGTCGGCTTTAGAGAACGCAATGTCTCTTGTGTCAGTGCAGCAAGATGATACTTCTTATCCTTTCTCATCTTTTACAACGGCCAAAGCATTTCTCTAAGTTTAAAATCTGTATCGGTTCCACAACACTCTCCACTTAAGAGAGCGAAACTGTTATTTTTGATTCGTAAACATCTCGTCCACAGAAATTAATTTTCACCAGCAAATCAGGGTTTTTTTCCCCCTACGCTTTTCTTTAGTAGAAAGTGGCTTTTGCTCCAGTGCTCTGTTCAGTTTCATCTCTTTTGTTAATTCTTGTCAGAGCTTGTTGGCTAATTTACTTTGCGTATTCTTGTTTTTCATATGGAAGATACCCCTGGTGCAACTCTTCTCTTCCAAGCAAGGCAGTCGGCAGTCCCTGGCAAAGTCACTTTCTTTCTTGTTTTTTCTTTCCACACAAAGTTCATCGTAGTCTTCAGTGTGTCCATGTTTACCTGCCTCTTTACCTACTAGCTTCAACTGGGAGTCCTTGCATGAATTCGTTAGTACCCTACTTAAGGGTGTCTACAAAGAATACATTTTTGGCTAGATGATGTGTCAAGGACAAGCAGCTAGAAACTCCCAAACCAGGGCTGGAAGGATAGAAGAAAGTCATTCTGCTCTGGCAACTATGGGAGATTTGGCTTTTCCTTTGGCTTTTTACATATTTGTGATGTTTGTCTACATGGGTATAAACTGGATTAACCTGGTCAAGGGATGCATCGTTTAGTTGAGTTTTTTTTTTTTTCCTGGACGATTTATAGATGAGCTAAAACCCTTTTCACGTTCATGTGGCTCCCCAGATTTTGAAAACAGACTTCTTCTCTTTCCATGTACCAAACGGCGATTACTTCATTAACGACGCACGCCGAAGGTAGCAATTATTCATCATTCAGGGCTGACCTTCTGACAATATGTTCAGCTTTTCTTGTTTGTTTTTTCACCGCTTGTCAGTAAAGCGATGAAATTGGAAGTAATTAAACACAAATTCATTTAATTGGTTATATTGTGTCTGAACTAGGAATTTATGCCTTTGTAAATGCAAATTTCAGTTAATGACATTAGGGAAGAAAAACCTGTAATTGCAAACACAACGGTAGGTTTGTGAGGGCGATAAGAGGGAGCTGTGAAATCATTTTAGCATCAATATAAAGGCAGCACTGATTTGCCATGCTATTGTACACAAACATGGTAGAAGCAGCCCTAATAAAGCTCAAATAATGCCCAGGAAACCAGTGATAACTCAAATCCTTGAACCGCAGGCAGAAGATTTGCCCTCCCACTCCGCACCCCATCCATAGAGCACATTTGGCTAAACCTCTTCTTCAGAAATGAAAGAATCGCGAGCTAAATTATATATCACAGCACTGCTTTGAGAGGATTATTACAGTTTGAAAGATTAAGAAGATGCTGGGTGTGTAGCCTCGCTAATTGCTGTATTAATGCTGATTCAAGGGCCTCTCACTGAGAGTGTTGGCTTTTCCTCAAAATTAGCATGAGGGGGAAAATGGTTTGCTGTGACGGTGGAAACGTTGCCTTGATTAGTTAGCTTTAATTCACAGCCATGGAAATCGCTAATACGGAGTCCTTTTCATTAATTAATGTTGATAATGATTCAAGCCATAAAATTAGCAGCCTGCTGATTGCATCTGTTCGCTCAAGGTTTCAAGCTACAGTAATTTTGAAGCCACATTTCCAGAATTAAATCACAAAGCCCTCTTTGTGTTGTCGTATAGCTGAATGAAGCCAAAAGTGACTTGCCTCACCAACAAAGAGCCGCGTCTGGAGTTTTGAATCATACATATGTTGTTAGCTCCGCATCGCATAAAAAGACAGCAACAATAAAGGTTAACCTGACATAAAATCAAGTGATGGAGGTCAAAGCAACCATTAAAAGGCTAAAAAGAAGATTAGGTAATTATGAAGCGTTTTAAAAATGATTTAAAATGGGCCAAACACAATGTGGGTGATGATAAAGGGTGAATGGTATGCTGGGAAAATTTTCACAGCCCTCCTTACATGCAGTAGCGTTAAGTTTGCTTTTGCTGTTAAGATCGAAAAATCTTACTGTCATACATATTTGTTGGAATGGTTAATGTATGCTTTCATTGATAAAGGGGTTTATATATCCAAACCTTTCAAACAAGCATACAATAGTTTCACCCGTAGTTGTAACAACTGCCATTAAGTGTCAGCAATAAGTAGGTATGATTATCATTTTTATAAGAATTGCATTCAGCGAACGGCTTTAATTCAATCAAACTTGAAGGTTTTCAAACATGAATGGTCTGGCAGAGATCCCAACATGCAGATCCCTGCATCAGATTTGGATGCTCATCCAGACTTGCTGCTGTGCTTTCGTCGTGTGCTTGAAGTTAATATCATAAACTGATGGCTGGATATTCTTAGTTGTTCTCTTGTCTGATAGTAAAACAGGATTATATCGGCTACAGCATCCAGTTCAGTCCCAACAGCAGCGAATCATAGAAATTATGTCAGAAGAATTGCGTTCCTATTTAGCATGCAGTGGTTTTCAATCGTGAATTTTGACATGGATGCGATATTCACAAACTAGGAAAAGTGAAAGAACTTCTGGTTTAGTATCCATTATACCTGCGGCTCTACAGACAGTAGTTAATGTTCCTCGAAGGTGGTTTATATTGTTTCAAGCAGAGGGGAAAATAGGTAAAATATCCACTTTGCTATATTTTAGAGGAAGATATATTTGCATTGGCATGTATTGTTATAAGAGGTTAGCCGATAAATCAACAGCAAATCCTGCTTTTATGACAGCTTGAACTCATTATTTACAGATCCTAGCTTCAACATCTGAGAAAACTCTAATGTAGCCAAAGCATTTGGGATGCAAGCTGCATAAATCCTCATTGGCACAGACAGAGCATCTGTATTGTGTAACATTGAAAGTAGTCTGATTATTTCTGTTGAATTCACATAAATGCATCTCTAAACTGCCCCAGTTTTTGCCATAGGATTGTTATTTATGTTCAGATTTTCAGAGTTGCCTGACGAAGTTGGAGATCAGGTTTTGAATTGTACAGTATCAGCTAAATAAAAGGGGCAAAACTGGAAAAGGATTTCACTTGTGTATCTTTGTGTTATTGCAATACTGGGCTGATGAAAGATAGCAGGATGAGGGTGTGTCAGAATACATTAGTCCGAAACATCCATCACAGAAAACAAACTTTAGGCCTGACATTTAGCATATGGGAGAGCATCACAACAAGTTAAAATGTGTGAAGAAATCTGTGTTGTGAGCCAAACGGCGTGAGGCGTAGCAGTTGGGCGCAGGGTTCTGACGGAGAAGATGGGCTGTTATAAACTTATTGATCCAAATCTCTCGGAGGGAACTCATTCTGATCAATACATAGAGGAGTGGGCAGGGATAGTCTGCTGTGTTTAAACCGCTGCCCCACATATGTGTGCTCCTTTCCTACCCTCATAATAATAACAGATATAGTTTAAAAAGAGGTCAACACAACCCCTAAGAGTTGCTTTGTGGTCATGAGACTAGGCAATGCCGGCAAAGGTGTTTTCTTTAACACCTTGCAAGACTTTGAATAAGTGCGAATCTTTATGTTGGGAAAGAAAATTGACATGTTGACGTAAGTGTGTGAAGGCGAGATGTGGACAGAGTGTGAATGAGAGTGTCCTGGGGACGCCGCGGCACCTTCATCTCCTATCATCCCATCTCAGGTAAATACACCGAATTGGGGACAGCCAACTACCATGTGTGTTTTGTGGCGGAGGGTGTTTCTTTGCCGCTGTTTTGACTCGCCTAGTGTCTCAGGTGGGATGTGGGAATGAGATAGAGGCTCATGGCGGGCCGCCAACAAGCAGATGGAGAATAAATCAATAAGGAAGTAGCAAAGCAAGAAAATGAGGGGAGGGGGAGACGGGAGGAGGGAAAACAATTTGGTTACCACTGCAGAAGAAAATCCCTCCCGTCTTTAAGTAAAGCTACACTTTGTCAACCGTCAGTCTTGCACTCAGATTACAGATCTCTTGATACATGTGTAAAAGAGTGGGGAGAAGGCCAGGCAGGAAATAGATTTTAAACCTTCACGGATAAATGGAACACAAACGGCACCAGTTACTTTTGTCTTTTCTCTTGCAAAGAACGCTGGAGGCTCAAATGCTCATATTTCGTTTCTTTTCGAAAATCACTGTGTGAAAATCCACAGGGCCTCTATTGCTTTAGGAAAACACAGTGTTTTCATTAGGAAGGTTTTTTCAATCCTGAAGGTTTTTTCACTCCTTCACTCCTCAGTAGTTTAGCAAACCAGAACCTGGTTTGCTAAACTAGAGCAGCTAGAGCTGCACTGGCCATGGTCAAGAAGCCAGTTTGTGTCGTTTGGTCTCCCGGATAAACATTGATAGGCTGGGATGCTTAACTCATGCTTGATTGGCTAATCGGGTCAAACTTGGCCAAGAAAGGACTGTTATAGGTTCATTGGACCAAGCAGCATTCTTCCAACAATAATAGCCTTCCGACGAGAATTGTAGCCTCTGTGTTCTGTTACAATGTCTCAACAGTAAGTTTGTTGCTACAAGCACCTTTTAGTGGATTTTCAATTGAGCAAAAACAAACTATTCATAATTAGTTTAAATAATTAAGGCATGTTTATATATTTCTTGAAGTGGTACAAATGTTCTTGATGAAAAATATTGAACATGTCAATTTCCAAGCACTGTTAGAATTTGAAAATCAAGACTCTGCACAGACGGAAAAAATCTTAAAATATCAAAGCAGAACTCCCATCCAGAAAGAAAATCAGACCCCTGCCATTTTGACCTTTGAATGCAAACGTATGTAAGTCTCAGAAGGAAAGAAAAATGGCTGCCACAAAGCACCACTGCTTATGAGTGCAATGAAAATCAGCAGATACCATTTCACAAGCACTTTATTCAGAGTGTAAATAAAATGAAATCAATCGGTTCTCCTCGTTTACAGTTTGCAGCATTTCTGATGGTTTGTGGACGATAATTTCAAATTGTCGCCATTTTAAGCTATATCCATTGTGTCGCTAAGCATCCACAAAACAGCAGGTAGAGAAGTTACTAAAGGACCAGCAATTAGCAAATGTGTCTACGAAAAACAAAATTGCAGCAGAAAGTGCATAAATCGGAAAAAATCATAAACAAAAAAACAAAAAACAAAACAAAAAAACAACATGAATCCATGTTAGGGGGCTAAAGTCACTGGCCTCAACAGAGGCTAAGTTTTAACAATGTTTCATTCAGCGAGTAATCACTGTGACATCGTTTGTGCAGATGTTTTCCAATAGAGTATTTAAGCGATAAAAACAGAATGTCACATTTTTTGATGGCTCATTTTGAACATGTCCCAGATGTGTTAATACATTAATACAGGCCTTTTGTTTTAACAAACTTATATATATATATATATATATATATATATATATATATATATTTTTTTTTTTTCTTTTTCCTACCGAGAACAGATCCCAGAAAACCCTGTGATCTGCAGATACGTGTATGTGTTCAGGAAGTCAAATGCTAACAGAACAACACTCGGTTTTATATATAGAAAACTCTGTTCCCAAGTTGTTTCCAGCACATGTTGGGAAAATGAAAACAGGAAAACTGGGAAAAACAAATATATATCAGGGAGATGTGATGATTGTTATTGGCTCACGTCACAGCGGAGCTTTGTCGTTTGCAAGCTTTTTGGGAAAATCTTAAATGGCAATTCTGTAGGATGACTCTGCAAAACGCTCTACTCAGAACGAACCAGAGAGCTTTACAAAAAAAGCTCAGCTGCAGACACCGACATCCGAAATGTAATGGAAGTCCTACGCAGCATGAAACATGTAATTTCAGTTTTCTTTAAGAAAAATATGGGTGCATTTATTTTAGCTAGACTTCTCTATGTCATCGGCTCCGACTCATATTGTGATGGAACGTCACGCGGTAAGCTGGAGGTCAACCACAGACATCCTGGATCAATGCGAAGGGGGTTCCAGGGGATTCAAAGGAGACCGATTTGAAAAGTAAGGAGTGTGCTTGTGTAAATAGGAACATATAAGACACCGTGTGTGTTTGTGTTTTTGTTTGCGTGTGGTCAGTTGTGCGAGACAGCCTCTAAAAAGTGGCCACTGTGGGTTTAATTGGGAGAAGCCAACTCACACTGGTATCTTTACACTCATCAATAATTGCACATCCCTGCAGGGATGCTGGGGGAACAAAAACAACATATTTCACCTTGCCTATGCTTGTGTATAGGCCGCAAAAATAGAAGCTGGCTGTTTGTCCGATGATTTTGCCACGCCGACTTTTAAGTCCAGCTCGTCTACCTGCAACCTCAGGAAAAGTAAGCGGGGGCCAATTTTAGATCGGAGGAGTTTGTTGTCTGTAATTACGTTAACGACGCCGGAATCCGGCTGTTCCCAGGGGATGATTAAACCCTTATAAGCCGAGCGGAGCGAAATGTACCTCTTTGAGCTTTGAAAGGAGCGAGGCTCAGAGCCGCAGGTGCGGCACAGCAGCTCTGAGACAGTCCAGGTCACTCGGCGAGCACTTTCCCTTATCACCCAGCAGCCACCGGGGTCCTGTTAGTTCATGACTTGGGGATATTCAATTCTTTTCAATAGTGCCAGCAGCTTTTGTCTGGTTTCGCTTTGTTTACATAAAAAACATTTTGTAAATGTTTTCTTCAAAAAGAAAATATGATTGCTCGCATGTGTGTGTGTTTGACATTTGTCGGATTTCTCACTTCACAAACACCTTCATCAGTTTTACAAAGCTTTTCTGCCCTTAAAGTGTGTTAACGCGGTGCAAAATGATATCATTTTTTTATGTTCTCCTTCATGACAGCTAGAGTTCAACCCTGTTTTATCCTGCGGGAAGAACTCCTGGTCTTTAAACATCTTCTTTTTTTTTTTACGCAGCATTAGTAGAGTGCAGGAAATCATATTTCACCCAGCTCACACTAAACAGTTATGAATGCAGACCTGATTTTTGAGGTTTCAATTCAGAATGTCTTGTCATTTTCCCACCCAATCGTGGGTGACGCAGTTCAAGGACATACTTAATCATGGTAAGGTAGCTTCTGTGAATGAAACATAGATACTGCATGTGCTTTTCCAGGGAAATATTCGACAGTTTCCGGTCTTTTTGCAGTCTTTGTCTTTGGGACGTGTGCCGAAACAACTGTCTTCTTGCTTTTGCACCGTCGCTACTCCTCAATTCCCCGAGCGAACAGCCTGATCAGTTGGCACTGGACACTGTGGAGAAAAGATGGCACAGACAGGCACCGCATCATTTAGCCGTGATAACAAACCATAATCTTAACGGGCCGCGCTTATTTCACTGAGATTTTAACAGTCGACCCTACAGATGCGAAAGCTGCGCACCCCCCAAAGTGCTGACTGATGGTCGGACCTTCACAGGAATTAGGCACGGATGTTATAGATGTCTACAGGTTGAAACATTTCCTCCATGCTGCGGCATCAATCTTGTATGCTATTCGAATTTACTCGATTAACAGAAACTCTCAATTGATGAAATCTAAGTGCGGGTCGAGGGTTTTGTGCATTGTCAGCTTTGATCTACCCGCTTGCATTTGGATTCTACTAAAAGATTCGATTTGAGGTTTTAGATCGTCGTCGTCGTCTCTTATACGTGTGCGTCTTATCACACGCGAGGCTCTTGCTTCTCCTTGCGTGTATGCTCCTGTTTTGCCTGGGATTAATTACCCCGAAACGCACTCCGCTTGGCTCACTCCATCAGCGATTAGTGCCGCGGAAGGTGCAATAAATGGACGGACTTCTGCTTTAATTAAAGGGGAGTAGTCCTTTAACACGGGGAGGACCGTTAAATTAGCAACATTACAGCGCCATGCATCATTGGAGAAGTACAATGGGGCATGAAATAAATGATGCATCAAGCGGATCCACTCCAGCTGGGCAGGGATCTGATAGTAGGGGTGGAGGCTGAAGCGAGGACAGGAGCAGAATTGATGAGGAGGGGCTAATTCTGTCTAGTTGCCAAAGATTGTGCAGCGGGGAACGAGAAAAGTCTGTGGTGACAAGACACTGCTGGACACTTTCAGGGCTTCTCTTATTCCCTTTGAAACACCGCTCGGCAACCGTCTTAAATCACCCAAACATGTTCTTTACTTTATATTTAATGTTTACCCACAAACCAGACGGGAAATCTGAAACGAGGATTGTAGGTCACTGGAAACAAGTGTATTGTGGAATGAATTCATTCTGTTTTGCCACGGGCCAAACATTAAAGAAAGGGAAAATGTTACTGGCTTGGCGTCACACAACTGGGAACACTTGCTACAGGGACTAGATCATCTGGAGAAGCCATTATTTGAAGAACTTCATTTTTGGGGCAAATTCACCCTGTTATAAGCCGAGCGAAGCGAAACGTGCCTTGAATTTAAACTAGTTAAGATTGACGTTCATTAGTGTAGGAGATGAGAGAAACCGCTTTTATGTGTTTGAGTGGTTAATCAGCAGGACAGCAGCTACTGCTGTGCATGTCAACATATCAGGAAAAAAAAAAAAAAACAACTTTATTTGGGGATAAACATGAGGAGATAAAAAGTTCTACAAAACATTTTTTTCCCTTAAAATCAATGTGTAGATGACACCCTGTTTTCACTATTGTGTGCATACTGGGATCAAGGGTGTGAAACGTGCAGTACTTTTTTATTACATAATTTTTATTAACATGTTTCTTTTTTTAATAAACTGTGGAATGATGCAATGCGATGATCATTTGAAATACGACTACAGGCATCTCATAAAGAACTGAAACCAGAGCACAAACAGAAATTCTGAACATAGAGGGATTTTTCTAAGCTACTCATTTGGGACAATAAATATCCTAAGTGTATGTTTTGGCAATCCTCTTAGCTGTTCCTTAGATATTTCTCTTAAGTTACAAGTAGAAAAAAAAGTGATTTTTTTGTTTCAGAGCAGAGTGACAGCAGAGCTGTCAGACACACAGGGCATAATCTGTTTCTACTTAGGCTTTGACAGATGAAAAATTTATTCATTTCAAGCTAAATTCACAATTTAATATCAAGACGGAAAGTCTTCACTGAGAATATTACACTGCAGTGACGCAAGAACATTGAGCTCTCGGAGTATTTCAATATTTCTTCCATTATTCTGCTTCTGCAATATCGTGAGCTTCTATTCAAAGCAGTTTGCTGGATGTTTTATAGGCTGAGAGTGATTTGGCCGCAAGAAGCTCCTTTTTATGCTATATTGCTCAGAAATTACGAAAGAGAATATAAAGTCATAAGGATTGTTTTTAAAGATTCGAATCGGCACAAACACACACACTAATGATTTCTTAATCCAATGTTGTAAAAATGTGAAAATGATCGAACTCTCACCTGACTCGAATGGCGGCGTGGTCCAGGATTTCGCCGTCGCAGTTCCAGCTGCTCTCGGCGGTGCCTTCATCATACGTGTCTGGGACAGAATTGGTGAGATCATGGTCTGGACTCTCAGGAGTTTTGCTCGGCTCTCCCAGAGGAACAAGCTCATGGGGCCACGGCTGGAAACAAAACTTTCTCACTCTGTGGACCTCGACGAACCAGTGATCGAACTTGGGAGAGGGAGAAAAAAACAGAAAACAAAAGAAAAGGCAGAAACTGTTGAGAATCAGATGGAAGGAGACCAAGGATGAGCTGCAGCTACATAAATCCTAAAATACAGCTTTTCCTTTTAAGAGGGCCAAACAGCTGCCAGCTGCATAACTGTGAGACAGTACTTCGACACAGACTAATGGCCGCTTGCTCCAACGGACATCCTCAAGGCCACAGACTTTAAGTGGAGAAAAGCTCAACAATCTCTCTGAATACCAACACATTCCGAGTAGCAGCGGGCATCAAGGTCAATACATTGCATAGACAAATAGGGGTTTATATGCATAGGTGGGTTTTGTATATATGTGTATATGTATAAATACCATGAATTGCTGCACTGCTGTACCTTGGCACTAACGCGCTTACCCTGCGCAAGTGTTAAGGAACACCAGGTTGCTTAACTACTGACTCTGAGTTGGTCAGCATTTTTGTCAACCAAGCATCTCACCCCTTTAGGACTTGATAAAACAAACCGGACCGTCGACAGGATTCTTAATGGTATTCTGTTCTCAGTATTGGTTTAGCATCTTACTATTTTTTTGTTATGGTCAATTCCTATATTGGTTTGTGAAGCCTTCTTTTCTGTTAGGTTCATCTCCCTGGGGCGTTACTGCGTTTTTTGCTCATGTCCTCAGTTTTCAAGCTCAATACCCTCCATTAGATGTTCTGCAGGCCCCTGATTAGTCGTACCTGGTTTCCATGTCTCTAATCACTAAACTGTTGTCCTCATTCTGCACCTGTACGTCTTCTATGTTTCATTTTTCAATTCTACTCATGATAACACATCTCCTGCCCTTTGCTCGCATCTCTTTAAACATATAAGGGTTCGGAAATCTTAACTAAGCAAAATACATTGTGTGCATTAGTAACTATAGCTAACAACATCACAGCTAGTGCTATAGCAATAAGCTCCCACCAACTTTTGTCTAGAACATTCCCAGTTTGGGGTAAAAAGAGCTCTGACTCTTGGGGCAAATCAGATAAAGCATCTACAAAGACTTGTACTAAAATCACTACATTGCTAAAACAGGGTGATATCTGGCTTGGTAATGTGTTTCAACAGTTCGATAATTATTTATCTACTGCTGACCTGACCATCAGCCACAGGACAACACCTGGAGAGAACACCTGCTTTTTTAATAACAGGGGTTCACAGCATCAACGTTCGATGGGAAAAGCAGAACACCTGATGTAGAAGCGATGACGCGGAAATAGAAACAACGATGAACAACGCAGCCTTCCATTAGAATACTAGGGGAACTTTGGAAAATCGAATAAAAGAAGAGGAAGAGAAGAGAGATGAAAAGAGATGATTTTGTCAGAAACAATTTGCTTTCATCTCTGCCTGTGTCGCAGAAAGGGGTCAGCTGCCCTATCTTCCTTCGACTTCATGGGGTGCCACTTTCTCTCTGTTCTCTCCTTCTTCTTCTGTCTCCCGTACCCTCTCTTCTTTTCTTATCCGCTCTCATCCTCAAAGCAGACTGACAGCCATTTATTTCACATCAAGCCCACTTTATGACTGCAGCCGCTTTGCATTCATGCTGGACGGTCTGCCTAAAAAGCTTTCTGACAAGGCCATGAATACGCTTAGTGGCTGCTCACGTCTAGTCTCTTTCTGCTTGGTTGGACTCAGATGCTGATAACTCAGCTTTGATACAATGTCCCACTCACACTACTTGTATGACTGCTTGTCTGCCTTTCTGTGAGTTCTGCAGCAAAGAGGGCCTTTAGACTAAAGAAGCCCCAACCCAATGCCAAAGCACTTTAATCTTCAGCCTTTAGAAAATCAGATGAGTTAATGTGATATCATTGTTATTCCCGAAAGCAACTACAGCTGGATTTGTGAGCCAATATGTGAAACTGGAACGGAATCTGACAACCGGGATAGCATGCAAAGCTATACTTGGATGTGTCAGGAAGAACAAGAAAACATTTTCAATATATATGCTAACTATTACAACATGTATATGAGTTCCACTGTGCGTCTACCGACGCTCTTATTTCCATCACCTCAGAACTTAAAAAATCAAAACCTTAACTTAATTCGAGTGAAAGAAACAAAATATCAGCTATTCCTGGGAGAAAATATAAAAGCAGGAATCCCAAAATCAACAATGTCCTGTACAGTGCAGAGCCAGTTGGAACAAAAAGACCTTCTTGTAATGAGACTTTCAGGTTGTTTTAAAGAGGCGGGTATTTTGGATCATTAGGAACGGGCCGTCTCTCTCAGCCCTCGAGTGTCTCATCAAATTGTGTTGCATAACTGACTATGGTAAGTATGAAATAAAAAGATATAAAAAACCTATCAACGCAAACAACAAGGAGGCTACCTCCCCTTATTCACCTCGAACGAAGAGGTAAAACGTTGACGTCCGACCCATTGCCAAGGAGTCCCAAGAAAAGGTGCAACTCCAGTAGAATGCCAGCCTAGAGCCCGATCACCCTGGCAGCGAGACCACCAATAACTGAAGATGGAAGAATGCCACAAGCAATTGCCAAGAGACCAGACAGACGGATGCCTGTACCCTCCAAAGTCGCAGTTGTTTACACTCTCAAGACCACAGTCGTATATAGTATGCCCATGTTAAGGGGGAAAAGGGCCAAGCCAAGTTGGCATAGCCTGTACTAGTACAGTCCTCCGCTTCCTTCTATAAAAGGAACTATTTACTTTGATAAAAGGTAATTACTTGACATTATTTTTTATTTATTCTGGTTGACTTTTAACGGTTGCTATTAAGGTAAATAGCAAGCAAAAATACGACTTGTACTGAAGCACCAAGTGGAGTTAATAGAGATGAAATGCAATGGATTGCCAATATTACATCTTTCCAATCTGACCTTCAAAGAAACAGAATAGAGGCCTTTTCACTGCTTACTCAAAAAAAGACAATAATTCAGGTGCTTATAACATCAAATTAAATTTAACTGTCTACGGTGAGTCTCAAGACAATTACTGACTGCTATTCTCAATGTCTAAAATGCCAACGGTCAGTAAAAGTCTGACACTTTTTGTGACAGAATGAAACTGTAAATGAGAATGGCTTTTGATGTAAATAAGTAGTCCAAAGATTAGGTGCATGATGTTATAGTCAGATGCAAATAAAGATGCCATTAGTAGTGACAACAACAACAACAAAACAACGCTTCTAGGTTTAACCTTTCTTCCAGTGCACCTCTAATAGATTAAATGTCTTAATAAACTAATTAGTTATCAGCAGACTTCCCCTGGTGATGCTGTCCTGAGAGAGGCATTAGTTTGATATCGGCCTATTTTGCCATACAGCATATCCCTGATGCAGCGAATACTGGGGCCTTTCTGGATCGGGGTGGAGGTTATTTATGACACAAGGTCTAAGGCACTTGAACTGAGGAGAACCATGTTTCGGAAATTGAGCAGAGTCAGCAAAGGTGGGTGCTAGCGCAGGGAAAACTCTGCCTTCTGCTTGCTCATTTATGACTTTATCACTTCATCTGGACTCAGACTTAAGAATTCGGCAGATTCTCCAGAAAAACCTTAAATTATTGTCTTAACTTTAAGGTTGTCAAAGACGATATATTTAGTATTTAATGATAAATGTACACCCTCCCTCACCTGGTCGTCTTTGTTGGTGTGTCGAAGAAGATGTTTGAAGAAATCCAGACGGGAACACTTCCTGACCAGGATCAGGTCAGTGGTGCCGTCAGCGAGGTGGGCGGAGGGCGACAGGCCTTTTGGACTGCGGGGACAAGCGCAGCTCATGCTGGCCGAGTTGATGGCGATGAACTTGCCGTGGATCACATTCCAGTCCCTGTTGCTTTCTGAAACACAGAAATACAACCATGTTGTTCTCACAGATTCACAACGTCAAAGAGATTTGCAGATCTCTTTGACATTCCATAGCAGTGCATGCCCCTCTGCCTTTAAAGGCTTTCATTTTGCTGGAAATATCCAACATGAAACGTTCGTATTCAGGAAGGAATTCTGGTAATTATGCGGTTTACCATTAAGACATACTGTTCTATCCGTAGGAGCCTTGAATCTCGCAGAAATTACCTCTTCACATGTTTACGATGAGGTTTTTTTTTTTCTTTTAGTGATCACTAAAGGATAATTTTACTCAAAAATACATGCACTTCATCTGGTTTTGTTTCCATTCATCATACTGTTTATCCAAACTCTGGTTAAGGAGGGGGAAACAGACATACTCATTCAGCCAGTATCTAAAGGTGTTCCTTGACCCGGATATGGTTTATAGTCTGGGGGTCTACTCAAGGTTGTATTTTCCTAAAAAAAAATGTAAAGGTCTCGTGGGCAATTCCAGATGCCCCAACCCTATCAAATAATTTCTCTTGATGAGAAAATAGCCTTTTCTGAAAATGTGTTTTTTGCTAGGAAGAGGAGAATGTGGTTTACAGAGTAGGGTAGTGGTCTTGCAATCTCAAAGTTGTGAGTTCTATTGTCTCCCACATGTTAAAGTGCCAATTGGCAAGGCACTTGGCTTTTACAACTGTATTTCCTATGCGATTGTGTTTTTTTTTAGTGTGGCTCCAGCATGAATGCTTTAGGTACAATGAAGGATATTTTTTATTCTATTCTCTATTCCAAGATGCAAGGGTTACCAAATCAGACAAAATCAACTGTTGGGCTTGACCTAACAGTTAAACTCAATTTCCTATTTTTTGCATAATGAAGGTTAAGCTTACGTCCGGTTTAACACTTTAGCTGTACAAGTTGGACAAGCTACAGCTAGCACAAAAAGGCTTGATTTCCTCTGGCTTTTAGGTTGACAGTTCAAATGATTTTGCATTATGAGTTCTGGGGTTAAGCTCCAAGCTTCTAATGCGGCAGCCCTGAAGATGATGGAGGTCCATTAAGATCCAGATGTCTTCGCCGCAATGCTCAGAGCCGCTTCGTGTTGGAGGGAAAAACAGAAATTTAAATTCACACCCTTCTGCTTGCAATTAAATTTCGCCAAGCAGGAGTTCATAATATCTAAAGAGCAAGCTCGATAAACAGCACCCTGATTGGGTTAACCTTCAGTCAGATTGTCGTGAATAAATGCTCATGTGGCCACAAAATCCTAAATGACAGATACGATGGTTGCGCTTCACAAGTCATGACTCTGTTCCTCGGAGATTAGCCACTGTTTACTAGAGTAAAGGTGAATCAAAGCCGCGGCGCCACTGCCCTGCGGGGAATGCCACTGTCTGTCACCGGCGTGATAGTCGACGAGGGAAGAGGCTTAAAACTGATCACAGGTGTCCAAATTAGCATTCGCGTGGTTTTTTTTACGAGCACCTCCGAGCGAAAATTATGTGATCTCAGACAGCTAAACGATTCATTACCTTTCCCCCTCGTTGTGCAAAACAAACTTACAGGGGTGATAACGCGAGCCGATGATAACAAGCCTGCAGAGGCGTTGTGAAAAAAATAAATAAATAAATTAAAAAATTGTAATATTCTAATTGGGAAACGGTGATTAAAGCCACGCTTAAAAAAACAAATCCGAATGAAACGACGGCGGACCGTAGGCTCTCCATTTAGGAGAATGTCTCCAAATGAGTATTTACTTTCAGCCTGGAGTCCGGCTCATTTGCAGAGAGGGAGTGTGTCGTGCCTCATTGATTTGGCAGTTGTCTGAGATTCCCTCAGCAGAGGACTAAATAAATAAATATATACAACACCACCAAAACAAAAGGTGGCTCTGGTGCGTGGTAAACCCCCCAGACAGAGGCAGGAAAAGAAACATTTTATTTCAATATTTTTCCTGATTAGAGTCTGTCACACGGCGAGCGCAAACACAAACCGGTTACGCTTGCTGTCATATTTATCCAGGCATGTAAACACACGCCAGGAAGCTACAGCCACAGACAGACCCCCCCCAAAAAAAATGTAACACAAAGACGCTAATTGGAAAGGGAAGGTACACACGCCGGAGGAGATAATCGTCAGCTCGAAGCGTGCGCGCACCGCCAGAGGTTTGCCACACCGTGTCAGACGCTTGAGAGAACGGCAGATGATAATACGGTTTGTTTGCACACAAGGAGAGAGATGGACGAAATGAGGGGGGGGACCAAGAAATGGCGATGTCCAATTTTAGCACGAGGATCAGCACATCAACACACGACGCAGCCGAATTGATCTGGACGAGAGTCGGAAAATCCTTAGCTGGGGTTGTAACAAGACTCAACGATATGGGGTATCTGCAAGATGAGATGTAAGCGATATTTTGTAGGACAATGAATCCATATCTTTTGTGACGCTGGCTGTTTTAGTCCAGGTGCAGTGGACTCTGCTTCTGCCCGAGGTTTTGTTCCTGTCAAAGGGAAGTTCCGCGTGGCTACATGCACGCTCCGCTTGACGAATTCAGTCACGCGGTGCAAACGACTGTCAGCCGTTACTCGTTCTGTTTTCCTTTTAACCAAACCTAAATGTATCGAAATGAGGTCAGTGTTTTTATCAATACATGGAGTGTACTGGTGGCTGGATTGAACCGACTTTCATTTGTTTGAAGAACTGCATTGAGGCATTTGTTGCTCGGTGCCCTTTGAATAAACTTAATTGGATTAATATGAAAGTATGATTGTTGAATTTAATAAGGGGAGTCAAAATGCCAAAACAAAACTCTTGTGGAGGAAAGAAAGCTTCAATTCAGATGCTTAGTGGTTAACAATTCGCTTGTTTTACTCTCACAGAGCTAATTTAGCTTGATAAGTGTCAAAATGAGGCTAAGGCATACTTTCTGAAATCCTTTGCATCTTCTCTGGTGGGTTGCCATTGTGGTTAGATAAGATAAATGAGTTCAAAATGGCGGGTGCTTCTCTCACATTTCATCAAATATCTGTGACACCTCAACTGACACTGGTCAGTGAAGCCGTCACCATCCACAGAACACCTATGGAGCGAGCCGAGGAGTATAAAATGCTCGTAGACCAGTAGTCAGAACAACAAGTCACCAAGCGTCAGCAGTTGGCAAATACCTCCTCAGAAAGATTCATTCTTTTGGAGTTAAAGGGGGAAAATTCTTTTTTTTTATTATGGACCTTCAACCATGTTTTCATATTGCGCTCCGGCATCATCAGACTAGCTGTGAGGAGCCAATAGTCTCTATGTGACCAGCAGGCCCAGCAGCTTTGCACATGACGAGAAATATCGCAGCACTTTTATACGGAGAGCTCCAGCGGCACGAGATGTTGTTACATCCCTAATCATTAGAGAGGGGGGTAAAAAAAGGATCTCCAGCAGCGAACAATGGGGAGGAATTCACTGTCACTCTAATCAGAATATATTCTCTCGTCAATACCCAATCAGGAATCTCATTAAGAATTGTGTCGCTATGTAGGGGGGGGGGGGGGGGCTTTTAATTGGGAACTGACATTTTTTAGGAGATTATGAATCTTATTTGCATGCCGGCGAACTCAGGTACTTTATCTTCTTTAAAAAACACAAGAAACACAAAGAAAATATTCGAGCTGAGTGAAATCAGCTTTATGCAGAAAGACACCCGGCGTGGGATTGTGTCATCTTCTTTGTTTGTGTGTGTGTGTTTTTTTCCCCCCTCTATATTCTCCAACTACAACCCAGTCTTAATGGAGTCTGTGTCAAAACAGAGAAATGAGCCGATAACGAGGCAGAGGAATGACGGGAGTAAAAAAAATAAAAAAATTCTGTTTCCTGTGATTCAGTCGGAACATTTCAAGTAATGAACCAAAGCTCGTACCTTCGGCTGGCTTCTCCTTTTCCTTCGTCACCTCGTCGTGCGCGTCTTTTGATGGGTGCTTGTGCTGACAGATGCGGCACCTGAAACACCAGCGCAGCCTTGTTTTACAATCGTCAAATCATCGGCTGCCGCCGACATTCAAGACCGTAACGGGGTTCGTGTGAATCTTTAAACCCAAATACCTTCCAAGCGTTTTAAACATCCGTGAATTTTCTGTCTTTTTTCTGTTGTTGAGATATTTACATTGTACCTGCTTTGTCTGGAACTTGAAAGGTCTATTAGAGCATATTTATATTTATATGATTTTTATTTTTTTATTACAGTGAAACTTTAAAAACAGAATAATGGATTTCACCTCCCACAGCAAATGTAAATAATGTCTGCAGCCACAATTTCACAAACCAAAGCGCTTGAGTCGAAAGCTTTTTACACGACAGCCAGCTGGCTCTCGGTCTTCAATAATTTAGCCTCCTGTCAGCATAAAGTGTCCCATCAAAGTGCATCGCTACAACTAAATGTCACCAGATAACTTAAGACATTATAAAACGGCGCTGAAAAAGCCACCAATGTTATTTACCCGGATCGACACTGCAGCGTGTCCCTCGGGCTCCCAACGTTGTCCTCTGCCGGTAGGAAGGAAATCGTCCCTCCATAGTGGTTGTGAGACAGAAATGTTTTAAAGCCTTTACAAGAAGGAGGAAATATTGTATATGGAGTTAATTTGACTAAAAATAACCCAAAAACTCAACCATCATTCTAGTTCAGCTGCTTTTTCATACCACTGACTATATTTAATTGGGTCGCACTATGATGAATTATGCTGACGTATACGAGCAAAAACAGGATAAAGCACAGACATTTGGAATACACAGTATTTTATTTCTTATTTCGTATTTTAGGGTTAAGTTATTTAAGTTTTTCTATAGTTATGCTGCTATAGGCTTAGACTGCTGGAGGACAATCTGACCACTTCTCTCTCTGCTACTTTCTTCCTTTGTCCAATCTACTTAGTTACCGTTATTTCAACCTTGTTAACCTTTTGTTTTCTCTTAGTGTTCTTCTCTCCATAGTAACCACACCTGGCCTGGCGTTC
>JAVLVB010001196.1:879800-904995 GCA_032876305.1 Orestias chungarensis
TCCTTTAAAACAAAACTAAACCGAAAACCTTTAACTCTGGCGGGCTGCGTAATCAGACATGGGATCGCTGCTGGGGCAACCAGGTGAAAAGCTACTTTCTCAGTGGAGGTCCAGGTGAGCTAACCATACTGTTATTTCTTACGCTTGCCTAAATCAATTCCTCAATCTGGTTTTTACATTTATTTCCATACAGAGAAGTTAAAGGTAACATTTAAGCTATTGGTTTTATTCTACTTACAAAAGCTCATATTCTAGTGTTAGAATTGTTGGTTTATGTGCAAAATGCCACATCAGTACTGCGCATATTGCTAATCATACAGTAACTTTTGTAAAAGTTGGCTGTGCAGGCACCGTGTTGTAATTGATGTTTAGCTCCAAATACCAAAGAAGCTTCCAAACAATGTTAGCGTTGTCTAGAAGACCTAAGGTGCCAAACACATGGTAGTCCTGGAACGACTATTATCTGTAAGGAAAACAACGCTGAAACTAAATGTAGGCAGACTTTCAGTGGGAGAGTTCTATCAAAGCATGTCCGTAGCCTAATCAAAGTCCAAACCTAAATGCAAATAAAAACCTGCGCCAGATGCCCTTATTGTATCCATTCCAGTAACTTTGTGCAACTTAAACCGAGGTAGGGTTAGGGTTCAACTGAAATTGCGTTTAGGTATGAAGTTTTTATCTCATAAAGTATAAAAGTTGAAGCGTAATGCATCTCTAAGATATTCCATAGGAAACTAAGCCAAATAAGTAAAATAAGGTCAAGGGTTAAAGGAATCGGCTGACATACCTGATAGGTCGTATCTCGCAGGACCAAGCCACCTGTTCCTCTCACTATCTGCCAAAACATCGCCATAGAAACCATAACCAAGCAAAGAGACGGAATATTTGAGGAAGACACCGTTGTGGTGAACCGAACACACGTCCATCGGCTGTGAGTCACCTGTGAAGGCAGACCCGAGTCTTGGTTACAGTCTCCGAAGACGACAGCAGTTACAATGAGCAACATTGTATACAGCACGGGTTCAAGAGACACCCAAAGCTCACCCACAACGATGTGCAAGGCAGATGTAACGGGATCGTTGGTCCCCACTGTGGCAAAGCAGATGCAATCAGTCGATCCTGTTGAACATACAAAAGGGGACGTTCAATCAGGAACGCTGGCGGTCTCGCCAAGAACGGGAAGCATTGTTTCATTTTCTAGAGCGTCAGATATGAGAGGAGTCTACTGTATGTAAAGTGTTTCAGGTACAACACTGGCCACGCAAAAAATGTCTTTGCAGGTTTGTGTTTCTTGTTTTTAAGCATCAGGCTCGGTTTGTAATGCCTGACCCGATGTCACTGAGCTTCTGTTTTTAGTTAGCTCCTTTATTGAAATCAACAGAAATTTTTTATAAAAGCCCTAAAAATTTCTTTTTTTTTTTTTTTTTTTTTGGGCAGGATACAGGAAAGGAATCGTACTGATCTTAAGCTTAGACAACTGATGTTTGTCCTAGATGTAGACGTATTTGGAATTGTTGTAGTCGCTCTCTATTTCATCTTCAAAGTCCGACTGAGACAATTTTCCGTGCATTATCACTAATAACAATGTTAACAATTTCTTGTGTTTGATCCATTTCGTAAAATAGAGCTTTCCTTCTTATTTTCTAAAAACATCCGAACCTAGTGCCGCAGATTTTTTTTTTTTTTAATCAAAAATGTTGCCTTTTCTTTTGATACTCGCTATTATCAACGTCACACACATCTTAAACTTCAGTTTGGAGCCTAATGCTAAATGGAAACAGAGTTGGCACATAGCAAACAGAAATGCTCGTCGATAGTTTTACCTTCAAAGACAGAAAGCAACCTCCAGACGCACCGGAAACAGCAGTTTTTAATTCAATCTAACTCAAACTTCACTTCTTGGAGCAGTTGAAAGTATCCGTGATAATTTGAACCGGGGTTTGATTTATTTGGGCGGGTTTTATTAATTAATCAGCACTGTCTAGTGGAGGTGTTGCACGTAATTGAAAAGGCTGTTAGGTTTTATTCCCATAAAACATATTGTGCCAGCTACTATAGTGATGTAAATGTTCAGATGTTGCTGCACCCCCCTCTTTAATGTTTCTTATATGCCGTATCGGACCACAGCTCACAGCTGCTGGAGGTAAAAAATGCGGCTTGCCATTTCAGGTCAGGCCAGTTTGCCACAATCGGACTTACCGCATCCAAACAAGTGTTAACACACATGCTGTTCAGTTTACTCATCTGCACAAACCACCCCTTTTATTGGGATTACATTTAAATGACACACTTTTGTAATTGGCCATTTTATAAGAGAATAAGAGAAATGCATTGTCTTTTTTTTTCTCGTTTCTATTCATGCCACCTGTAGAAACTCTATAGCAAACTAGTGATCTTTCAGTTTAAGACGCTCTTGACTCTCTGGTATCGGTTACCTTAGCATACATAAACATTGGCTTCATTTTTTTTCTCGAGTTGCATGTTTTGTATTCGTTTTAATCTCGTTGACTCTAATCAACAAAACACTCCTAAAAAAGCACAAGCACTACCTCATTAGGCATTTTTTTTAACACCCCAACCAAGAAAGGCAAATGCAGCTGAATGATTTTATTAGGCAGTGGCAAAGAGACATCGCAGTCATAAAGTTAACTAATAGCTTCAGGCTCTGGGCTATCATCAGCGCTCTTCAGCCAACAAATGAAGGATAAGAGGCAGTCCCCGCCTTGTGAGAAATGTTGAGTTTGATATTAAATCTTTCAGCTTGAGAGGTAATAAGGCCCTATCGCTCTTCCGGCGCCCTCGTGGAGTAATTTCAGACCTATCTGGCCAACTTTGATCATCTTCAAGTGGTAATATAAAGCTACTGAAACTGATAAAAGACAGGGGAGAGGGCGAGAAAGCGAGTGAGAAATCTAGCTGGTAATGCCTGGAGTGGGCTCACAGCAGTGTGACGGGGCGATCGGGGCCTGTCATTCAGACACGGAGACACAGATGAGTATGAAGATCAGCTCCCTCTCTCGCTTTCTTAGGTTTTTCTATGAATATCACTTATCTGGATTCTTGCTTCCTCTTCTCTGAGCTTCATAATCACATTTGAACACTCTGAAATTGCTCCTGACAGCTCTGCTGCTTTTGCACCCCCTCCCTCCCTGCTTGTAAAGAGATGGCAACATTAGGCCAAAATTTGAATCTTCTAAAGCTACGATATACAAACCAGCTTCCTATGGAATTGAAAGATGTTTACCCCTCAGATGCTTTATCATTCATTCCCTTTAAGTTTCCCGAGTTCAGTCAATTGTTTGCATATTCACATAACAAAAAAAAAACTCGTCTCATGTCCTCATCTGAGCAGTTTCAGTGTTTATCTGCAGTTTTCCCTTCAGTCTCTTTCCAATAAGATTTTCTCAGTGATTCTTTAGTCTCTTTGGCAACAATAAACACCAAATGTCTTGGTTCTACCTCTCTAGTATAAATTCTCTGTGCATATTGAGCCAATAAATACCATCTTTAGTCACGTTATTATACAAATATTATTTCCACTGAAAGTAAAAA
Source organism: Orestias chungarensis (assembly GCA_032876305.1). Lineage (NCBI taxonomy): Eukaryota > Metazoa > Chordata > Actinopteri > Cyprinodontiformes > Cyprinodontidae > Orestias > Orestias chungarensis. Next base: position 883,353 of record JAVLVB010001196.1, read on the forward strand.
AACAAAAATAGAGTAGTGGTAGAAAATAGAGTGGGGTAAAATAGCTATAGACGTAGCTCAGGAGAGTCAAATAAACTGTGAGGCTGATAAAAATGGAAACAAATTGAAGCCTTTGTCTGAATGTAGCTGGCATTTCTTTGCTTTTGAGCCCAATAACGGAAATATTTTCCTTCTTTTCTGCTTCTAGAAACGGCAAACCTGCAGTCTGAAAGGCAAGTGACCTCATACTCCAGTGCTTCGTGATTTTATTATTGAGATACAAACCATTTAAGCAGCATATACAGCATCAAAGAACCCATTTGGACGCAAACTCAAGAGACTGCAGTCAACTTTTTGTGTGGCTTTAATATGTAGTGCTCTTTGTCATGATGGTCTTAAATAACACATCATCCATAAGCAGGGTTATTACGTTTGATGAGGAAATCTTAGTGATTAGACTAGTATGCCTGAGTTTTGTTTGGTTTTTTTCCAGGAAGTTTGAGGTCGATATATCATGTTGTGGGAAAATAACTCTAATTTCATAAACTTACAAGAAAGAAAACACCTACCGTCTTGACTCTTCAGCGAGTGCTGAACAACCCACCACAACTAAATCCTATTTAGGCAAATGAATCGTTTACTGTCACCACAGCCCTTTCTTAGGCCACCAACATCAAGCTGTGAACAGGAATGGCCTCACACTGCTCTTTACACATTGTATCTTCATCCCGGGGAAAGTTACAGGGATTTTGAAAATGTCACTCAGCGTGTTCCCAATCATGCCACTTAGGACTGACTGACCCTCTTTTAGGCTCATGGTGGCACCCCCTGTCCTGTTTCCATGGAGACTCTCTTATGTAACTAAGCAACCTGGGATCATGAGGTCTTAAATGTCTCACAATTAAAAGTCGATTAATAATTGATGCTTTCTGCGGGTCATGTACAACTGCTGCTTATTTGCGTTGCGAACAATCCTTCACCTCAACAAACACTTTTATCTGAAGATCTCTAATACAACTTGTTGGAAAAGTTATATAGATCGCTGTGAGGCACCAAAAAATTGATGTATTTCTCTTCAGAAAAAGGCAAAGTCGTGTCCTTGAGGCATGCTATAATACCTTCAATCTAGGATAACATGATTTACAAAGGCAGCTGCTGCAAGGAAGACGTGTGTAATGGCTGTATGATTGAACGTATACTTAAGGCGATAGCTTGTTAAAAAAATACCTTGGAGAGGATTCCAGACATTTCTCTCAAAGAAATGGAGGAAAAAAAGAGAATATCGTTATTTATACTCACAAAACAGGACTCTAAAACAATAGAAAACGGTTCCACTGTCCAATGAATCTCGCTCACAGTTTTAAATCCACGTGAAAGCAAGATTTAATCCTGCATGGCATCAACCTTTATGTGTAGAGCTGCACTCTACAGGATTACTGTTGCTAACCATGTCAAGCCCTTAATCATCACAGTGAACCAGTCTTCTGATGTGTATTTTTTGAAAGACAAATCCGCCTGTCAGAAAAGCTTGAACCTGATGATGAGATCACTTAACACTGATGTGGTCCGCAGTCGGCGGATCTTAATGCGATAGTGCACTGTAGGGACGTGGCGGAATGAGTTATTAGCGTCATGACGGCTCTGCGTAATGCAATCACGGCGACATAGAGTAAAATCTCAGAGGAATGTTTCTAACACCTTGTTCCGTCTGTGCTCTGATGAATGAGGACAGAAAGCAAAAAAAAAAATAGGGCCAATAATAATAAAAGCTAATAGCGTGGTATGTAAATGTGCGGCAATATGTCAATAGGTGTTATGCATATGTTTGTGTGGGATAAACAAATTACTGTCTTTAATAAGCGTGGCAACCATATTGCATTTTAAATACGGAGTTAGTTCAGTAAATTTTACTTTGGTTATTACTTGTAATGGTAAAACAAATTATACGTTTTGTTTCTTCAGTAGCAAAACCCACATAAGAAAGTCCAATTTTCTTTTGTTCGGGTATGTTTATATGGACATAGGTAAATTGCATTAAATGCCCGATAGAAAAGAAACAAACATGCATCAGGTAAACTTCCTTAGTGGGAATATTCTAATCAGGTTCTGCTCTATTGGAATGAACTATGTATTTTCAATGACGTGGGTGGTTCTAGCCAATTAATTAATCCTATGGCTTGAATTTAAACACTTGTGCGTATCATTTCAGTTTTAATGTGACAAACTGGCCTGTCTGCCCTAAGGAAACAAGCCGCTTTTCCGTCTTTAGTCGCAATATCCATGATCGCCGGCAAACGACCGGGCTGTTGTTAACGTTAATCTTGAGGCAGCCACTCTTAAGACGTTGTGTTAGTCAATTTAGGGTAGCACTTCAACACAGGCACCCTTCCGCGTTAAATTTTTTCCAGGACAGGTGGAAGTCCTCTTTTGTGTCCAGTTATTGGAACTTTAACAAATCTGCAATTGCCAAAGAGCTTTAATTCTGAATGAAAAGTGGTACATCCAAAAGCAAGTAATAGTCATGAATGTTGAATCTTGCTACTTCATTTCAATCAGCAATACATTTTGCACATCAATCACAGCTACTTTTGTGGTTTTCCTAAAAAGCTTTTTAAATCTCTGCACCTGTGCTTAAAAGTCTGGATAACACACAGAGACCCTAAGTGAAAACATAAATCTTACTTTATAGATATGTGGATTTAAGATGATTCAACAAAGCCCACCTGCAGGAATAATTCCTATGCGTAAAGAGCAGGGCACCAACTCAGCATCTGGTTGGTTCTGGTCCACATTGTGATCAGTCTGGACCCTGGTGACCAGGCCGTGCAGGATCTCGCTAAACATCCCATCTCCACCCACACACACCACCCTGCAGAGACAGAAGAAACCAGCAACTTGAAGGTATGCACAAGCTGTCCTAATAAACCGCAGAGAACAGTTCATGCACCGTCTTGGCAGGTTGCCGTGTAATGAGTTGAGTTACATGTACACGTGTTCAAAGTCACAGAGCATAATCAGGAGGAAAATAGCTGCATAGCAAGAAAACCTTGACAATAACGAAACGGGGCAGCTGTGAAACCCTACAATAAATAACATCACGCTGTGCAACCCGGCATTATGGCTTCTTAGGCCTAACGCTAAAGCAACTGAAATGAGTCTATAAATTATGTCAGCTGCAGAGTAAAAAGCATAATGGACTCCAACGCTGCTTCTGGTGTTACAAATGTAAGATGAATAGCTGAAAGAACGATGCAAACCAGTAGGATAAAAAGGGGCCCTTTTGTTGCATGTTTTACTCTTGGCTGCTCACTCTACTCAATGGATGTCAGTAATTTGTGGATTTTTAGTTCGTTTATGTAAGAAATGGTGAAAGGCAGGTTGAGCTACAACACAAGTGGCTAAAACGATGGTAACATGTGAATATTTGGGTTAAGAAACGTGAAAGTCTGCGTTTATTATTACCAATATTATAAGTGTTCATGGGAAGGTGTTTTAATTTTTCCCTTTAGGTTTAATTTAGGTAAGTTAGAAAACATACTAGAGAACGGCCCAACATTTGGGTCAGATATATGTCATGCTAGTAAATACAGCTTTGGAATTTCCTAAAACAAAAGAACGCAGAGATGTGAAAGCTTATAAATAGGTAAAATCTTAGATGCCATGACATAAAATGGGTTTTTAAAAACAGACATTACATACACAATCATTTCCCGAAAGTGCTGACTAGACATTCATTGTAATTTGTGTCCATGGGATTCTTGAAATGCGCTAAGAAAACACGTCATCATCGTTGTGTCTGTGTTCATACACAAAAGAATTGCTGTGTCATGAACAGAGAGGTGTGTACAAACATGTCCGTGGAAAGAAAGAGTGTAGTAGTAAAACTGACACATGCGATACTGAGTTTTTTGTTTTTTTTTGTAAATCAAAACTCACTCAAATGTTTGTGGGAAATTCGTGAGGAAAGAAGTATGTCTGGGTCTGGAGCCTCAAGAACCACCTCACGCAGATGTATCCATTAAATGACAGAAATTTCCTGTGTTAACCCATTCCATAACCAGGGACACGTGACAACTTGGTCTCATTTGCTGCATATATGTGGAGCAGCAGTAGAGCTTTACAACTCATCTGCTCCACATGTGCACAATCAGACTCATCCCATGCACCTGCTCATCTCCCAGGGTATACAGCTTCCCTGTCTCACCTTGTTTACGCCGGATACCTCCTGGCTTCTACTATGTGACCCGGTTTCTCTCTTTTAACTCTTGCCTTGCCCTGGGATGTCAGTCTGAATCTGCCTCCAACTGTTAACACTTGTAACCCTGACCCACTGTATTTGTTTGCCTGACTCTGCGGTTCTGACCAGGTTTTGGTCAACTGACTGACTCCTTGGGTTTCTCAACCCGGAGTTGTGTGTGTCCTGTGTGTCTGTGTTTCAAATGTGTTCTTGCAGAACACCCTCCCTCACAGTGGCGTCATCTCTGTTGTTGAGGAACCGAAATTGAATCTCCTCTGTTCCCCAGAGATTTTAAGAAAGGAAACTTTTATTAAGCCACCAACCTTTCTTTTTGTTCTCAGAGCAGATTTATTCTCAATAAGCCGTTTAACACTATACTGTTTAGTCTAGTTTATTTTTTGGGTACCCAGAAGAACTGGTCTCTGTTCCATAGTCTTGTTTGAAAGAAGTACATTCTGAAATATTTTGAAGATCAAGGTGCTCAAGTATGCTGGAACAGCAGAAAGGCACATTAGCCAACACACTTCAATCCAATTTCTTCACAGTTAGTGAAAATTTGGGCTGCTATGTCATCTGCTCGTGGGGACTCTTATCTTATCTGTATCTTATCACGGTTTAAGTCAGTGATCTCAGACAGATTTTACAGCACTCCATGCTTCCTTCTCCTGGCAATCTTTATGGAGATGCTGATATTATTTATATCTGTACTTTACACCTGCTTACAAAGTATTAATCCTTGCTTTAATAACCATGATGTCACCGTGCTTGATTGGCCAGTAAACTCATACCTAAATACTAATTAAAACTATACCAACTAAGATGCTAAGGGGGATCATTAAAAGCTGATTTAATTAGAAAGAACCTGTTAGTTCAATCATTTGGTGCCCAGAAGTGAGCTGATCTTTACTAGTGCAGACAATGAGTCTCCATATTTTAATAGTAGATTAGGAATTATTTTTTAAATTGAAGCTTTTTTAACTAAAACTAGGTGATGTTAATCAACTTTGGTTACCTTGACATGTCCACAAAAAGTCATCAGTAACCTAGATTAGCTACCTATTATATATACTTCAACATTAAATGCCTAGAAACTGAAATGATTTATTTGAAACAGCAGCATGCCATCATTTGTGTCACTTGGGGTGCAATATTTTTTGTGTTTCAGTGGCTAAGGCTCCTTAGTTCGTCAAAACTAGCTTCAATGTTAACATTTCCTATGTTGTTATTAAATAAGGGCATCACTGGGTCTTAGATACTGACTTTTTCTTTCAGGTGTGCTACAATTAAAATAAGATGAAAAATTTTCCGGATCACGAAAGAAAAAATTGTCATTCAGTGTTTAAGTCACAAAAAACAACGCCATAATTACAATGTATCAAACACAGTCATTCACACAATTCAACTCGTTACAGATAATAACAGAGATTTAATGAGCCTCTCAGTGGCTTTATTAAAATATGAGTAGACAAGAGTCAACATGAATACCTCGGGCAAGAATCCGCGTCTCAGAAGCCTGAGAGCAACAGTAGCTACCTCGCTGTGGCACTCACCCATCATAATCGTCTAGATTGGCCTCACTTTTCAAGTGGTCTCTGGCATGATTAGCGCGCTCTGTAACTGTGGAAACCAATTAAAATGCAAGCGTTAGTGCGAGTGCAATAAAAGAAATGTTCAGACAAAATAAGTGGCGGAGCAGGCGTTTCAAAATAAAACAAGGAGAAGGAAAAACAAAAAAAAAAAGGCACACCACCCTTTGGATGTGTCTGCTAAAACTCACTGAGCAGATTATTGTTCGGAGGAAAAAAAAAAAGCAAGGCACAAAAAGCACAAACAGCCTAATTCAGCTATTGTGTGGTGTATTAACAAAATGAGCCCTGAGGCAGAAAAAAACAAAAAAAGAATCCTTTCAACATTAAATCTTTTTACTAGGCATATAATCCCAGCACAAAGAATGATCACGCGACTCATAGCAGCTATAGGAAGCCCGGAGTGAATAGTATTCATTCTAATGGGCCATCAGTAGTCGAGTATAGACACTCCAGCAAACACTTATTGAATATTAAATGAGTTTGGATACCTAAGCTTATCGGGTATCATAGCTTCCATTAGGGTGGTGGCAAGATTAATGTCGCCATGAGGCAAAATCACATCCTCACAAGGCTACCTGGCCCCTCCGAGAGGCCAGGGTGGCAGCAGAGATCTATAAGGTGGCCTTTGAGTCTCATTTTTAATTCAAACGTTGTGGCACTTCACTGATGGGTACCCACCAATCACGTCTGTAAGGATCCCGGCCCGCCGGAACACCGGAGCCACCTTCTGCTCGTAAATGCTCTTCCCGCGCCGCTTCCCTCCGAATGGATTGATGTACACCAGCAGGTTCTTTGGTCGGTTGGCTGCAAAATGAAGGATAGTGTTTAGAAGCGTCTGACTTAACTAAAGGAGGATTATTTATGTCTTTTTTTTAATCATCGCCAGAACGTGCTGTTTGAAAGACAAATTAGGTGTCGACTGAGTGTGGAGAGAGCGTGAAGCGACTTAATGCCACTGCATCATCTGGTGATGAACGTCCAAAGTGCTCGGCTGGAGACTGCTAAACGGCTTGTTTGAGGGGGGGAAATAAAGAGCACAGGCAGTTCAAGCTAAAATGAACTTAACTGGGATCAAATGTTAAATGAGTACTGAGGAAAAAAGAAAAAGAAGTATCAAGTATCAAGATAGAAGTTCCATTAGATTACAGTACTTAGATGGTTTCTCAGCAATAATGTGAAGGTACGGACACTATAAAAGATTTACAGTTAATTTTAATTGAGTAGAAAAATGGGACCAAGATGGGAAATTCAGATGAATTACGACCACCTTACAGTCTTAATTCCATACCTTTGGGACAAACAATCAATAGAACCTCAATATCTAATCATTTTATAAATAAAATGGCTCAAGTGTTTTTAAAAGCGTCATATTTCGCACTTTCTTGTTAATCAACATTTATCAAGACATACCTGATACAGCATATGGGTCCTACAGTGTATGAAAAAGTTATTACAACTCGCAATTGTAATAAATTAGTCTTTTAAAATGTGTTTATTTGTTCTTCGTAATCAAACCAAACTCCAAAATATGTTATTTTTATGCATCGGACTGAAGCAACAACTCTGGATTCTTCCAGTCATAAACCACTTATGGCCACCTCCCCCTTATCCCGTCACTGGAGTTTGGAAGTTCACTGTGTCGAATAATGTGTTTAACTGGCACGCGAAGCGTTACACAGGTCACGAGATGCTCTGGAAAAAATCCAGACGGTTTCCCGTTCAGGTCCTGTCAGGTTAATGAACAGCTGCGCAATGCTAAATGGGCCTTAAACTTTAACCTGTTACATAACAGGCTTCTGCTGCAGTCCATTTGCCCCTTATCTGAGTCGATAGCGGGTTTACAGCCAGATTTGGTCATTCGCGATTCACCGATGGCAAACGGATTCGGGACTGGGCGCAAGCGGGGGTTGGGGGGGAGGGGGTTCGGAGTGCATCGCCACGTCTGTAGCACCTACTGAGTAATGACAGCTGCTCCGTTGTAACTCGGATCCACTGCTCGCAGATCTGCTGGTCGGCGCAGTGGAAAGTGACGTCGCTGCAGCGCCACAGGCGTTGTCCAGTCCTCTTCACGTGAGAAACTGCAAAGACAAGGAGAGCCTTTTTACTCGAAGGCCTCCTCCTAAATCCTAAACACCGCCGTCTAAAATCAGCACGACGGAAATAATCGCGACGCCTTATGGGGAGTTTACTTAGCACTGCCAACACCTTTCTTTAGTTTTTTATCATTTTTCTCACTCAACATCACCGCAATGCCTTTGCTGCAGGGCAGACCTGTGGACTAAATGAACCCTAGCTTTATCCAAATCAACCTCGGTCCGATACAGATTCTTGAGCGAAATGAGGAGGAAGTCAGCTGCGTGAGTAAAGCATGGTTGTGCGTAGAAGGAAGAAAGAAAAAAAAAAGCATTCCATAAATGTTTGCATTAAATCATTGTTTTGTAAAACTTGGTGTATGTTAAACCTAGGAATACTGAGCACGTTTGGTCGTAATGACACAAAAAAAAAAAAATCAACCAAAGTTTGTTTAAATGCAACTTATACCCCCTAAAACATAGTATCCCCCCCCCTAGGATTTATGTGTTAGGACATCTTTTTCAAACTGCCCTGGTATGGACCAGGGGATTTCAACTGCACACATCCTTATTTCCTAACTATGACGTATTGATCAGCAATCAACAAAAGGAAGCACGTTTCTCAAATCTGTTTTACAAGCAAAAAGAAAAGAAAAGAAAAGTGCATTCAGAATCCAGCCTCTTTACTTGGATGCCCTAATTAAAGCCCAGCGAAGCCGACTGCAAGAATATAAACACTGCAACAATACACGGAGGCTGAATCCAGATGCTTGCGACGCTATTTGGCACCTTTGTAAAAATCATCGGTTACTTCCAAATTCCTAATAAAGCACATTTAAGTTCATGATTTAATGTAGCAGTATAAAACATTTCATTTTCATCCAGAAAGCTCCTTAAACATTTTCAAACTTTGTTCCCAGACATATAGAGATGTGTATTTTAATTTTTTTTGGAACCTGTAAAAGCATAGGGATACTGCTGGGAACGTTGCTTTATCCTCTTCGGATGACTCCTGCTCTGTGCATCAGCTGGATCTTCTGCCTTGTGAACTGCCACAATTTCGCACACTTCAATGGTATTGCTGTCCTCTGCAACGACATTGAATCGACAGTTTAGTCCAATGCAATTCACTGCTCTTACAGATTGTGTGATCAGAGACGCCACATGTACACGGAACCAAAATTAAACACCTATTTTAATAATATGTTATTCGTCATACGTTTGTTGCGTTAAAGAAAGGCGGGAAGTGTATTGCTACTTAGAAAAAATACCTTCTGGGGTTGCTTTAGACTCGAAGGATTGTGACAAAACAGGGAAGTCTCATGAGCAACTCTTAGATAATGTGGCTGTGTTTTGTGTTGATGCGTGCTAAACATGCAAAGGGTCTTTACAAAGTAGTTAATAGTCTACATTGTTTAAACATTATGCAGCATAAGAAGCTAAGCCAAAGCCAAACCAGTAGTGCCACTAAATGTTCAGATAAGCATGATGTATATATTAGCTTCTGCTGTAGGAATGAGATGGTTTGCACTGTGCATGTTATTACACATTATGGTATGTTTGAACTACTAAAGTACAAATAATACAATTTTTGAAAGAGGATCATAGCCATTTCAAGCATTTGTTTGCAGTTATCGTCGTAATTGCCACAGAAATGAGGGTCCGCTGTAATATCTATATTAAAGGCCCATAAATCCTTGGGTTCTCACGTTTGCTGTTTTAAATCAGCATCTGACTGGACAGAACATTGAGTTTTAGCAAGATGAGTTTTAGCACGATGAGACAGTTGGCTAAAAAGATTGAGATTAGATTAGAATAAGCCTCAGGGTCAATAAAAGAAAGCAGAGGTGAATCTTCAGTGTTAAAAAAGGTCATTTTCTTTTATCAATTTAAATGTAATGCAGTCTATTCCAATGTTTGCTAGAGCAATTAGACTTGACATTTCCTTTTGAGTTTATTGAGTGCTTGCCTAACATGAAAGCATTAAGACATGGCCACCAATAAAGTGCCATGCTGCCCTTTCTTATACTTGGGCCACATTGGGGCAAATTGAAGCTGGTATGTGGAGACTTTGCAGTAGACCAGCTGTTGGAATTTAATTTGTCAATTGTAAGAGGGTTTGTAATCTAACAGACTATTTTTGCAGCAATACCTCCTCCTGAATGAGCATGAAGCAACAGTGAAATGTTGATTGACTTTGTCTACTGTTTCAGTTTGCAGCAATCCCCTATGGTATGTATCTGTGTGGTGTGTATAAAATGTGGAGAACCAGAAGAAATTGGCACCAGAAACTGAATTCAGACAGTGATAGAATTGGTTCCTTTCACAAAGACTGAACTAAATAGAATATCTTTTTTAAATCTTCTTCTTTTCTCCACAGGAATGGGATTCAGGCGCCTATTTTAAAACGGGAAGATTCTGTCGTGTACATGAATTTGCGGATTAAAGTACTTTATTGCAGAATCTAAAGAAAGTTAAGTAAAAAATATGTAACATCTTCTTTCTGAAAAGTGCATTTCAACTGTCGTTGAATTCTGTGCATGTGCAGGAAACCTGATTCGGTAACATGAAGTCGAATGCTTAGAAAACCGCAAAAATCTGCCCTTAAACAATTTTCTGCTCGGTTCCCAACCTCAGTTATAACAGAAGAAAATTCCAAAGAGCACTTTAATACAAGTGAATTTCACCCACTTCAGGTTTACTGACCTCTAACGCTGCATCACATACACAGGGCCCCTCCAGCCACTCTCACAAATGTATTCGGCAGATAGGAAGAAATGAAAAGGAGAGAGGTATAACATATTATTCCTGTCCTGGGAGTCCATGAGAATGGGATTTCATTTCTTTCTCAAATAAAGGTGATATGCCATGCAGGCATGAATAATTTTATGGCCATCGATATTCACATTTTGACAAATAGGAGTAAGACTTATGGGTATGTGGGCGATGCCTTTATTTCAGCTGGAAGAAAAGAAGAAAAAAAACCCGAATGAGTCTCATTCCACCAGTATTTGAAATATGTTCAAGCTGTGACTATGCCAGCTGCCTTTAGGTCTGAACAAATGCCTAGGTGCTTACTTGTTGTATGTTTGCAGTTATTATGCAAAAAAAGGTAATACATATCATTGTAGCCGGAGGCCAAGATTTCTAATTATACACAGTATGTCTTCCCTAAAGTAGCAAAAGCACTCATACAAGCAAGTGATCCATTGAACAATGCTTCTTGTTTCAATAGGGCATCTGAAAAAATATATAGAAAACATTTGAAATATGCTTCACTGATATTAGCCGAGTAATTAGTCAGACTATCTGCTTAGTCAAAGGTATATTTTACCATATGCACAGTATATTACAGCAACCTTTTAATAACTTTAACAATTCAATCTGGATTGAGACAAAAAATTATTTTATCGTCTTAGCAAACTGATCTGATATTGCACGGAAAGTACTGTTATGATTCGTGTACTTGTAATTGTACAGCTTTGAAGGAATTGGACACTGGTTTGGACTGTCATCAAGTGACAAGCAAGTGGTAGGACTGGGCTTAATTAAAAGGTGTCGGCGACGGTCCAAAAGTTTGCAGGACCGAGTGCATTTGCACACAAAGCGGCAATGAATATGTTTCTGATTAAAAAAAAGACAACGGGGAACTTTTTTCACGAAAAATAATCACGTTTAAGTAGCGGACGGCAAAAGGCAGTTTTTGTTTGGTTTAAGGATTTTTTCCAATGTTTGCTCGGGAAATGTGAAAGATAAATTGCTGAGTCCTACCGCGGGACTCTCTCACATTAACAACAAAAAAAAAATCAAAAACGTGCACAAGCTTATGAAATGTTTTCAATTGTCCTTAGGAAAAGCATGGAAATATTTAAAAAAATATTCAACGAAGCCTCAAGAGGTTAAAACATATAACCCTAACCCTAACCCTCTTTAGGGGTGTCGCCTTTTACTGATTGAAATGTGTGTTATGTTGATTAACTGATGACAGCCACTTTTGTTTTATTGCTTCACAGTCAAAGTTATTTTTGGTCAGAAGAGACAATCAAGGAAGTCTACTGTACAACCAATGATGAACTGATCAAACTGACAGGTTTCTTTTTGATTTAACTATTATTCTAAAGTAATGGATCGCCTCTCTGAATCGTCAAATTCAGATGTTCTGATCACTTCCATTGCTACTAGTCATGCAGACTGCTTCTATGGACATTTTAGGACCTCACGGATTGAAGGTCAAAGGTTCCTCACATTTAAATATGTTAAAGCCTAGTAATACAGCTAGTGGTTAAATAATGAGGAGGAAGTGATTGTGAAGGCTATTAATGCAGCCATGAGGTGCATCACGGCATGGGTCAGGCAATGATGAGCAACAAGATAAGCAGAGGTCACCAACTCTCTGCAGTCAACAGCTGCAGATATCCAAACCATATGTGGACTTGAGACAAGTTCAAAAACTGTGCAAAACCAAATGTACTGGATGAGTTTTCCTTTTAGAGCAGCTGCAGCTGTGAGGATGTTGTGAGAAGCGGCATTTCAGGAGTTGGACTAAGCACTTAGTTATGGTAAAAGAAACTCTTCATGCTGCTGTATACTGAGAATTTTGAACAGTTTCACACCCCTTAACCTTGTGGGGTCAGTTTGGCAATGTCAGCCACCGATACCAGCAACATGCTGGTATCGGATGAGTATAGAGTTCAGAGTATAGAAAGTCCCTCCTATCTATCATCAAGACAGCGTGAGCTGTGAAAGCAGCAAAGATTCAATACTTTTTGCAATAACATATCGTTTTTTTATTCATTTTTATGCAGAAAAAAAATAGATTATCTTTGGTTTGAGGTTGAACCCTCAAAAAATAGGATGGTGACCTTTTGATACATTACAGTACAACTTCCATGAGTATTACTCAAACCCCCGTTATAAAATCTAAATTCAACACCTTTTTTCTATGGTTGTGTCTTAACATCTCTTTCCACCGGGCAAGTAACAGAAAGAAAAATCAATGTACTCAGATCATACAGGTCCACAAATGTCTCCCAAACACACAAACACAGAGACTGAGGCATAATCTCATTCAGACAGTTGGACGACACACGGATCCACACACAAACTTTGGCGTTTTCTGTCGAGTGTCGTCCCTAAGCCACATGCTAAGCCCCTGGCTGTACAAGTCAGATCCTCTCAGCTTGGCTCTGACATTCACTTCTTTGTGGCTGTAAAGAATTGGAGGACTGGGAGTGAGCCTGTGAGGGATGCCTATTCATACTGCAGGGCCCAGAGTGGTAGCATAGGGTTCTGTCAGCAAAATTCAGCTTTCAGAAAAAAATGGGAGGAAAGGCCTTATTTTTGAAATGTCTAGAACATGTTTTGTGTTTTTTTTGTTTCACTTTTTACACCAAGAACAGATGTCATTTAGACAAGTAATCGCCCTCCAATATTTCTAAAATTTTTAAGGACTCTTTTTGAGTAGCAATAGAAAATAAAATGCCATGAATTACTTACATTTGATACACTTCTGTTAAAAGACAGAAATGTTTTTCTGTTTTTATCAAAACCCACAACGGACAATCTTTAGAGGGTCAACATTATTCTGTAAAATAGATTTCAACCGCTAATCTACCTTGTACTATTAGAATTAAGACTTCTGTTGACTGCAGTGACTGGAGAGATCGAAAAAACAGTTTTAGGTAAAACAAGATGTTTCTAGAAGTTCACTTACCTTAAAATGGTTCTCTAACATACATATTTCTACAATCTATTACAAAAACATGCATACATCTTGATGCTTTTACATTTGGCATGCCCAAATCTCAATCTACTTAGCATATGTCATGTTTGTCCAATACTAAGTAGTGCATAAATAAGTGATTTAAGTAATTTTTACATCAATAGATTGCTTTTGAAAGTCAACATATGGACGAGACATTGCAGACATGGAAAATAAGTAGATCTGCTGACATTTAGTGGTTGCAGCATCAAACCCCGAGCATGTCTTTCCTTAGCTAAGGGCTCATCAAAAGAGGAAGAGACATGAGTCTCTTAAAGAGCTTCACAGTCCAGCAGGATGATGATAATAACTCCTAATATTCAAGCAGGGCTGTGATGGCAATGTTTCACACGACACAATGACCCAACCAAAGTCGAGGTCAAAACCTAATTTAGGATCGGCTCAAGGCTTGGGTATCGACGTTTACAGATTCTCTCAAGCTAATTTGACTGAATTAAGACATGTTTTGAGGATAAAAATGGCTAAAGATGTCAGACAGACCCCTAAGAAAAAACTATTGCTAGGTCCATGCAGCGCAATCAGTGTTTTTCGGCATCCCTTGTAAACATTATAAAAAAGGGTCTAAACAGAATTTCTTGATATATAGTACAATAAAAAATTTTTAATGATATTTGAATACATCTAAACTGTTGGCGCAACATCTCTTAGCCACAAAAAGGGAAAGACATATCATTACATCTGTATATATCATTCCAGTAAGGCGGATGTGCACTTGTTTTCCCAAATCACTAAATGTTGAGAGTAAGGAACTATCCCAAATCAATCCTCCAAAAGATTATTTAGAACCGAAATATTTTTTGAAGCTCAAAGCCAGCCCAGGTAGAAATGACATTAGCTTCATGTGCTGTACTTGTGGTATGCTCTACTTTACTTATGGAAATATCCAACATAAACAACATTTGGCACTTTTTGTATCTATTTTCAAACTGACTGCCATGGTTACCATCCTATAGATTCACTAAGCGGCTTTAAGTTATTTGGAAGTGAATATAATATAAGGTCGGATCAAAGTTAGTAAGTTTCCCTATCCAGCTGTTAGGGGTAAAGATGCCAAGCTTTTTTTTTTTTTTTTTTTTTTTACAAGGAGCACATGAGATGGATTACATGTGGGCTGGATTAGCTTTCATTACAGGCTGCTGACACAGAGCCTGTAATCAGGTGTTCCAGAAAGTACTATTTTTCACAAACTATTTCATAACCTAATGATGTCCTCTGACAACAGCCACAATACAGAATACAATTCATTTGGTTAGGGCTCCAAATATATATCCCTTCATATAATAATCAGGCAATGGACTATGATGTAGGAGTATGTGTTTGCCAGAGAAAGCCTAAATTAGAGGGGCTCATTTTGAATATATGTATGTCATTATTAGAAGAATAAAGCATTCAATTTCTAGTGACCAGGCCCCGCTGCTAGATAAAAGACTGGGAATTCAACTTTTAGACACCGGCCTACAGGCAATAATTATTTCCTTGAATAATGGAGCACTGAGGTTTGTGTGACTATAGTGAACCTTAGGACACCTAGATTTGTGTCCTCTCAGTTGAAACACTATCTGTCCTCTAATTCAGGCTCTTGGCTCCAGAGGCGGGCTATTGTTGAGAAACAGAAACTTAGGACTAAGTTGTTGTTCTTACCCCGGGGAAGCATGGGAAATAATTCATCACTGTATAATGTACCTATTAGGGTTGACCTAAATTCGTTCAAGCTGCAACAAAACCTCCTATTGCTCCCGTGATATTTCAAATGGTTCACAAAAAAAAGCCAATGGGTAGTGAAATTGCATGTTTTGGTAATAATTTCTACTGGTTAAAGTCTATACCCCCTACTTTTTTAACTTATCTCCTCACCTTGTATGGCAACATGTGAAATATATTCTTTTTTATTTGACCCACAGGTTGAAAAATGGGTTTTCCCCAGTGAATAAGCAGCTATGTATAAAAGCATTAAAGTCCTGTATCTGTTTAGTCAATCATTATGGTCGAATTGCTCTGCATTTGCTTTCACATTACACAACATGGAACCAATCAGACATGGAATCACGTCTTTTTTGATTCAGGGCTGTTTTCTTTTGTGTCTGTGATGAATTGTGTGAGGCAATTAACATTTCTCTCTAAGATTTCATTGATGAAACTCTCAATCAAAAACATAATAAGGTCCTTTATCCATAGAGAAAATAATTGTTTAGGGTAACCATACACAAAACTAATATGTCAGTTCGAGCAAGGATCACTGAAACAAGAGTTCTAACAGAACTGCTTGGTAGTGGTAGGGATCATTTGAACCTTGATATGCTGAGAAATATTATGAAAGATGTAATTTATACACTACCAATTGGCCAGTGGGATGGTCTCCATAGCATTTTAGTCATCAGATGAGATTAGAATAACCCTGATGGTGTTTGGGAGAGGAGATATGGATTGTTATGGAGGACGGGATCTATTGCCGAATGTTGCAAAAGGCAGTCTAGCTGACAAGACTGACCGAGTGTAGATGCACGGAATGCGGTATAGGTTCAGGACAGAAGCCAAGCAACCAAACTGTAACGGTGACCTCGATAAAACAACCAAACCATCAGTTATCTGGTTTAT
The DNA here is from genome assembly GCA_032876305.1 of Orestias chungarensis. NCBI lineage: Eukaryota > Metazoa > Chordata > Actinopteri > Cyprinodontiformes > Cyprinodontidae > Orestias > Orestias chungarensis. The sequence goes on from JAVLVB010001196.1 coordinate 899,607, forward strand.
GTGTACATGCATCATGGATGTAAATCTAGCTTAGCTTGTTAGCACATAAGCTTTAAACCAGATGGGAAAGCACAGATTTTGTGGTGAACCTATTTATTCATCCTGTGGAGCTTGGCTGACAATGGACGCACTAATGGAAGTGGTAACCTACACTACCTGATGACCTTAAGAGCAATTGGTTACCGTGGAGACTAAATGCAGGTCGGAGGATGGCAATTACTGATGGAGACGACACACTGGCGTTCTTCAAATCATCTCCACTGATCAGGCATAACATTATGACCACCTGATTATCCTAACCTTTTGTAGGTTGTTCTTTAACGGCTAGAACAGCAATATCCTGTTAAGCTGTGGACTTCCAAACGGTCCTAAAAGTGCGCTGCTGTGGTAGTTGAAATCCAAATGTTGTTAGCAAACATTTAACTTATGAAGAGGGACCCCTGTTGATTTCAATTATCTACACAGCACATGCCAACGATGCTTCATTGAGTCATTAATCACCAAAAACTTGCGCAGATCAAAGCAATTGTGAACAGGTTTTGGTTTGTTGCGCAAACCTCCCCACCCCCCACCCCTAAACTATAGTGGCTTTGCTGCCCTACACAACAGCTTTCTGTTGCAAACTGTATAAAGAACCCTTAAGGTCCATATGTTTGTTGGGTCAAACCGGAGAAGAATCTGTAGGATCAGAAACCTGCATTTTACCTTGAATAGGTGTTTCAGTGTTCTGCTTATAATCCAGCCAAAAACAAGGTGCCTTCCTACCTGGCATCATTGCATAAACATTGCCTCACATTTGCTTAAGATCTGAGTTACTTGTCACATACTTGGTTGTTTAAAAGGCCCAACAAAAGTCATTTCCTCATCAGCGCTGAAGAAAAACAATGCGGCACACATAAAAGACTTACATCAGCGACACTGATTTACGATCGCAACGCTGTACCTGCAGGATTTCCTTGCTTGTGCAAGTGATTTTGTGTTTATATTTAAGCATATGATAATGACATTTCTGAAAACGCGCTCCCCAGGCCACACCTTCTCACAACAACAAGCTGTCATCATCATATTCACATTCTACTCCTGTTCTCGCCACCCCTCCCAGTACAGAGTGGATCAGTTCGTAATCCCTTTTTTGCTACTGTGGTTTTGCCACTGACAATGTGTGCGAGGACAAGCTGCTGCAAGCGTAAGGAGATGCTCGCTTTTGTAGGCGTTCGCATAGGCCGATGTCACTCCTGCTTCGCTTTTGCATCTTGCACTCCGAATGCCGTGAAACACGAGTGCGGCGGACATGATAAGATGTAACTGAGGGTGGGAAAACGACAAAACCGCCTGTGTGCTTTCAGAAGAAAAAAGAGAAACAAACAACCTTTCCCTGAAGCAGATTAAAGTTTCAGCACCACACAACAAACCGTAAACACACGCTAACGCTGGTTTAATTAGCTTCAGAGGTCATACCCCTGAAGCCCTAGTCTTAGGTAAATAATTGCGATCAATGCAACGGGAGATCCCTTAATACTGCCAGTGATGCGGCATAAACCAGCAGTTTACCCCGTCTCCAGCTGTCATTTCCTGGCATTGTTTATTTCCCCGTATCTTTCCTCTCTCTCTCTCTCTCTCTTTTCTTTCCTCTTGCAGCCGTCTCTCAGCACACAGACAGGCCTGTGCATTGAGCGCCGGCTTTAGATTACAAAGCGCAGATCTGCCTGGGTACACCTGGCAGTGGGCTGTCAAGCAAGACATGCGGAGTTCTCACAGGCTCAACGGTGTTTGTTGAGCCAACACGTTGGCAAACAGACGGAGAAGAAAGGACGACCAAGGAGGAAGGTATAGCAGGAGAACAGTCGCTATCGGTGCAGGGAAACTTCCAAGTTCCCTTTGGGAAAGTCCGAACAAGTTGTGCATTTCAATACATTCCTTCGCTTAAAATTGTCCGTTCTCCACATTGTGTTGTACTCCAGGAACCGGCCTTAACACATTTACTGAAAAGCGAGGCAGCGAATGCTATCCTCATCAATGCTAAGGAAATGTGTGACAATATGCATGCAGAGAATGTTAATAAATAGTGATGGTCATGAACATTATAGTTCAAAAATGTTAATAAGCTATATTAATATGATATATAATCATTTATCTTCGAGTTTTTTGCTTAGTTTGTCGTTTTTTCAGCCTCACAGTTCGGCTTCCTTAGATCCTATCCACAGATCTCTCATTCTCAATATGGCGCCCTTGGTAAAAATGCGCAAACAGCCATGAAATAAATGTCACTGCACTGGCTTTTTGGAAGTTTAATCTAAATTGTCTATTTTATTTGAGTACATGATTGAAATGAAAGCTGTTACATTTAGGCGGATCTGTAACAATTCCTGGTATTTTGTTTTAAATTCAATATAGTTTCTAGGAACGTGGCACGTTGACTCATGTCTATTTCTAGGAAAACGAAGGAGAGTGTGACATTCTGGGCAACCGTATTACCTTTAATCCTAAATCAGGAAGAAGTGTTTTCAGAAAAGTAGCTATTTGTCTGAACTTTACAGTCAGAGCAATATTTTTTTTTTATAGTTTTAACAACTGGAACTGAAACAAACAAGGGGGTTTTTCAACACATCGTGTGAGAGGTATGTTAAATAAAAACGGGCTTTTACACACTCATTGTGTGGACCTCAAGGTAGGCAGAACATATATGTTCAATACAGCTGTGCTTTGTGCTTCTTTTTCCTCTAAATCCCTCAGGATCAAGACACAAATATATATATAAGACAAAGAATCATGCAAGCACTCCTAGGAAGTATTTATGAGGTGAGATGATTCACAAGAAATCCATGCAGGCCATCTTTGGATTACCTTGTAGGCCTTTAAGATTAAGAGTCAGAGCAGCCGTGTAGTGGATAAAAGAAGCGTTTGCTTCCAGTAAAAAGGTGTGAAGTGGGCTAAAGGAATCGCATCTTGATTCTGCGTAGCAGCGGTGGTGTCGCTGGTCGATCCATGTGCTCGGGATTTTTTTTCCTAGAAAATCTCCATTATCCGGTTATTCCTGCTCACCTGCCGATGTTGTCCCATAAACAAGTTATTTCCCAGAAATGAACAAGCACCGGCAATTTTTTAAAACTAGCAATTCCGCCGACAAACTATGAGGAGATACACAATTTCTGACGGGCCATCAGATCAGTTTATAACAGCAGCGGATAAGGTATAAGGTAGCATTTTGTTTATTTGATGCAAAGTGTGCACACTACACACTTTTCAGATTTTGGCTTTAGTGCCTGAGTGTTATATATATATATATATATATATATATATATATATATATATATATATATATATATATATATATATAAGATCTGCTTATATATATCGAATGACAACACTCAATAATGCTGCCTGTGGCGAGCTACACATACATATCTACTCTTTGCATTTATTGTTTATGATCGATAAGCGTCAGAAGTGATAGATTGTAGATTTGTTTTGTGTTTAACAAAATGATTTGAAGATCCGTTATGGATTATTATGGAGGGCACACCAATGGACGTCTAATGTTTGAACTCACTGTCAGCAAAGAGAGCCACGCAGGCCAAAAGACGAGTGGAAAAGTTCACTAAACTCTGTTAGGCTGTGGAAACTGAGCCATTCTTGTTTGGGTAAGTGCAAACGGATCACCTGTCACCCATCTCATCCCTTTTCTTTTCCTAGTGAAGTTAACCAGCAACCAAGGCAGCAACTCTGAGAATCGTTAGCTTTTTTTTTTTTTACATTTTAAATAAAGATAAGACAGTTTCTCCTCATATTAAAGAAAAGAAAAAGCATCCTCGTTCTATCCCAAATTCTGACACCGGCTCTCGTCCCCGCAATTACCGGCGGGGTTTGATGAAGTTACACCGAACTCAATAAATGGACGTCTTTATGGCAGGTTATTATAGGGCACTTGATACCACTTTGTAGAAGGTCAATGGCTGGGCCTGAACTAAAGCGTGGAAAGCGGCAGCTGTAATCACTCCACTCGATATGCTACAGTAATTGCTGAGCGGGGAATCCATTTAGGTGAACAAACATTAGCCTCGGGGGGATATAGGAAGAGCCGGATCGAGTGCAAGTTACCTCATTGAAATGACAGAAACATTTGGAGGGAGTGGGGGGGGGGCTGTTTCTCAACCCCATTAAAAGTAAAGAAAAACTGGAGGATCGGATCATTACAGCGGTGCATGCTGGGAGGTTCTGTTACAGCGTGCACTAAACCCTTCATATGCTTTTGTTCCCTTTAAAGCTACCAGTCATGGTTTTCCGTCAAATTCCTTTAAGATCTAATTTAAAACATACAGAATGAAAAATTACAGTTTTTCTGTTTTTCATTTGCAACCCAGATGTGGTTATTGTTGGTTATTCGAGTTCGATCACATCGCCAAAGCAAACTGGCCACTGGTTTAAGTGAGTTCGTAGTGACAGCACTGGGGTCCACTGTGAAATTATTGAAACTGGCGCCACCGTTTGGCGTACGAGAACTAAGGTCTGATTGGATATACCGTGGACCTTGTGATTAGAGACGTGTCAGCCCCGCCAACATGCTGTGCAAGCATGACACACAGGAAGTACAAGTGTGTCTTAACACAGAGTAGCTACAGAGGGAGATGATATTACATGCTTGAATCCAAATTATTATTTTGTTTTAACCTCATATTTAATTATGGATTTTGTAATTAATTTGAATGGATTTTTTTTTTTTTTATGTACAGCTAGTCCCCAAATTATTGGGGATGCTTCTGACTGGAGGCAAAATAAACCTTTAGCAGTATCCCGAAAGGGTCGGTACAAGGAATATGATAGAGAATCAGTGAAGAGTGGTAAAGATGAGGGTGATGGCAAGGAGACCTTCAGACTTAGAGCTCATTCACCAGGGCAAGACGTCCAAAACAACTCTGGGAAAAGCTGAACAGCATCTATAGGATAACCTCTGTAACACAAATACAATCATCTAAATATTCTGCATTTGAAAATGTTACATTAAATGCTTTTTAATTAAAAGGCTATATCCACTTCTTATTAAAAGAATGGATTTTATTTGCTGGGTATTGATGATTATGGCAACAATGCTTTAATGCATGACCTTCTTTGTAGGATTACGTGGAATATCAGAGAGGCTGTTAGAGACAGTAGACAGACCCTCGTTATAACAGCTTTATAACCTGAGACAGTGGACAGACCCTCGTTATAACAGCTTTATGACCTGAGACAGAGGACAGACCCTCGTTATAACAGCTTTATGACCTGAGACAGTGGACAGACCCTCGTTATAACAGCTTTATAACCTGAGACAGAGGACAGACCCTCGTTATAACAGCTTTATAACCTGAGACAGAGGACAGACCCTCGTTATAACAGCTTTATAACCTGA
>JAVLVB010001196.1:905095-917848 GCA_032876305.1 Orestias chungarensis
AGACAGAGGACAGACCCTCGTTATAACAGCTTTATGACCTGAGACAGAGGACAGACCCTCGTTATAACAGCTTTATGACCTGAGACAGTGGACAGACCCTCGTTATAACAGCTTTATAACCTGAGACAGAGGACAGACCCTCGTTATAACAGCTTTATAACCTGAGACAGAGGACAGACCCTCGTTATAACAGCTTTATGACCTGAGACAGTGGACAGACCATCGTTATAACAGCTTTATGACCTGAGACAGAGGACAGACCCTCGTTATAACAGCTTTATGACCTGAGACAGTGGACAGACCCTCGTTATAACAGCTTTATGACCTGAGACAGAGGACAGACCCTCGTTATAACAGCTTTATGACCTGAGACAGACGACAGACCCTCGTTATAACAGCTTTATGACCTGAGACAGAGGACAGACCCTCGTTATAACAGCTTTATAACATGAGACAGTGGACAGACCCTCGTTATAACAGCTTTATAACCTGAGACAGAGGACAGACCCTCGTTATAACAGCTTTATAACCTGAGACAGTGGACAGACCCTCGTTATAACAGCTTTATAGCCTGAGACAGAGGACAGACCCTCGTTATAACAGCTTTATGACCTGAGACAGTTGACAGACCCTCGTTATAACAGACTCTTGTCTGCTTTGACGTGCGTGTGAGCCCAGATAGGAAGCAGAACGGGGACGCAGCCGCTTCACGCTGTTTGCGTTGTTTGGAGGAACAGTAGTTAGCGTGTAATAAAGGTCAAGCAAGTGGACATATGTTTCAGTGTCTCCAGCCTTGTCTTTGCGCTTGACTTACCTGACTCGGGGCTGCCGGAGCTCCTCTTTCTGCTTCTCTCGGTTTCCTTCCACGTTAGAGCAGCGGGATACAAAGCGACTTCCACCTTTCTCTGCTTCAGGTAGAGCTCGGAGCAGAGGATCCTGCCTAGATCCTCCATGGTGTCAGCGGGTTGTCGCTCGTTCCAACTTTGTAGCGAACCTGCGTAACAAAGAGCGTCCAGTTACGCAGCAGCCTGCTGCAAAGATCCTGACGGCGAGATGACTCACTCCGCCCACAAATGAAACCCAAAAACATACAAATACAAAGAACTTTGCAACAAATGTACTTTTTTTTTAAACAATAACTGAAATCTCTATAGTGTAATTTATTTTTTTTACAAAAAAAAAAGTCTGAGTAAACATGGCGATATATGTAGATATTTATAGCCTCTTTTATTCTAACCCTAACCCCCTAACCCTAACCCTTGCCCCTGTTTTTCTAACTGAGTCTATCTGTATTCCTTTTATACCAGTGCTTTCAAATCTAGCTGTTACCCTGCTCCTAACCCCCCTAACCCTAACCCCCCCTAACCCTAACCCCCCTAACCGTAACCTAAAAAAAAGTCTGAGTAAACATGGAGATATATGTAAATATTTATAGCCTCTTTTATTCTGATACTCCCAAATAAAACCCAGTGCAACAAATTGCCCCTGTTTTTCTAACTGAGTCTATTTGTATTCCTTTTATACCAGTGTTTTCAAATCTAGCTGTTACTGGAGAAAAGAACAAAGTACAGCAAACACCTGGAAACGCACCAGGCTTGGTCAGGTCAAAGGTTTTTAGAGAAGTTTAAGAAAGCACTAGGCTATAAAACAACATCCTAAGCTTACCAAAGTCTAAAAGCTAAAAAGGAAAAAAAGCCATTGTTGAACAAAAACAATAGGAAGTCCGGTCTGGAATTTTCCACAGGCCGTGTAGGGGACACAGCAATATGTGGAAGGGGGTTTAATGCTCAGCTGCAAGCAAAGGAGGAATTGTTGCTTGTAAACGCAATATGGTACAGGAGAAAATCATCTGTGAACACAGTATGTTTTCTTTATTATGAACAGAAGGCTAATGCGTTTCAATGGGACGATAGAAGAAGATAAATGCATTGATGACACTCCTAAAAAAAATAAATAATATATACACTTTAACATTTTGTTCAACAACCACGTTGGGATAGTTTACAGATGTTGTCCTGTTTTCTTATGGCGGTATTCTGATCTGCTTTTTATTCCGCGTCTATCAAAACAGGGCAGAGTACATTGAATCACTGCAACATGATGTCAGATCCAATGCTCACAGGTTGTAAAAAAAAAAATAAAAAAAAATAAATGATGGTTAGGATTAAAAACTCACCCAAAAAAAATGACTTTGGTTTAACCCATTAAAGTAAGCAATCATAAAAGACTAAGCTATTAATGTATATATATATATATATATATATATATATATATATATATATAATGATTTCCAAAAGAAGTTAAGAAGAAAGTTAATAGGATACTTTGGATGAATTGTTTAAGTAGGGAGGATAGAGCAAAACCACTTCCGGTTGATTAATTGGTCCTCCCGTTGTTTCCGACTTTTACAACATTCGTGCTACTCAGTTTATTTAAATAATAAGCGCTTCATCAATAACAGACATATGATACATGACAGAGACGGGTCCTGATGCTGGCGCTCTCTCAAATCGACACCCGGCCATCAGGTTCAGTCATGATGACGTCACTCACTTGTGATTGGCCGACCAACCGGAAGCGTCGCTAACAGCCAATCGCCGTCGCGTTTACTCGCCGATGCGGCAGCAGCCAACATGGCAGCCTTCTGAGTTTTGGAGGAGCGTAGCTGGTGTAAATAAGGGGAAATCACGCGTTTCTGGGAGACGGACAGCGTCGAGGAGCCGCGGCTCGGGACTTGTTGGACTGTCGGCGGAAAATGTCGAGCGACGGGAACAGGAAACAGTTCTGGAAACGAAACGCAGCCAAGGTTCCGGGCAGGTAAAGTGACGTGTTCCCTCTTGTGTTGGCTAGCTTAGCTCACCAAGCTTCCCCCCTTCTGTGGAGCTTCGTACTCAGCTGTCGCTTTAAACCCACAGCCTTTAGCTTGCGCACAAAGTCGAGCAGGTCTGGCCGAACTAACATGGCGGTGCTTGGGTTAAAAAAAAAGAAGCAGGAAAAGCTGCAGGCTCTCAAAAAGCTGCGATGCTAACAGGGGGCTAGGACCTGTCAAGTCTCCCCGAAATAAGTCCAAGAGTTAGGTCTGTTGCTGCGGTCGCTGACTGAATACATAGAGGACATGCTAGTCTGGCAGTTTCTGTTTCATTTAAGCCAAAAAAAAAAAACGGGGACAATTAAGCAGAGTTCAAGGCTAACCCTGCTAGCTCTCCATTCATTTCCTTCCCTCTGTTTCACTTCCTCAGTATTCAGCATGTTTACGGCGCACAGCATCCACCGTTTGACCCTCTTCTGCACGCCAAGTAAGTTGTGATCGTTCTCATCAGGGCTTGAAAACACTCTTTAATATTTCTGCTGTTTTTCTTTCTGTTTTTTAATTTTTTTTATGCACTTTCCAAACTTTGTCGTCTTCTCTGTGCCAATTAAAACCTAAACATCAGTTACAACTCGTTTTCATTTGAGGAGCTGTAAAGCATTAGATATGTTTCTTTTTGTCGTCCTGCTAATTGATCGCTGTTGTGTGCAAAGGTTAGTCTTTAAATGTTTTTGTTTTGTTGTTCGTGTCTAAGGGCATCCCCGTCAGGTGAAGCTGTTCTCATGGCTAAAGCCAAATAACTGTATGCGTTTCTAGATCTCGTTCATGAATCGCAGCCAGAAATGATCAAGTAGTTTTTTACCATCCGTACGAAATGTCAAATTTACTTTGTGTCTGCAATTCCTAAAATCTACAGATTTTGGATCGATACGACTGAATGGAACCTCTCGAAGACGAGGGAGTAATAGTAATTCATCCTGTTATGATCACTAAATGAGAGTATCCATTGTACTGTCTGTAAACATGTGCTTCATCGTCCATAATGCTCCAGTGATGAGTTTGTGAGATAAATCCATCTAACGAGGCATCAGGCCTGAGGTGCAGCTTTATTTTTTTACTTGTCCAGGTTTTGGACAAAGTATGTTCAACCTTCTCTGCTTGTCCCTTAAGTATGTAAACTAAAGCACAGCAGGGGAGCTCACTAGTGTTTGAATGAATACGGGGCTTGAGGTCTTCATTACATTTTCTATAATTATACTGCGGTTAAATTTCTATAGGTTAAAAATTATTAACCTTTGCATATTGGATTAACTTCTTTACATATTTTAAATAAACTGATCATGGAATTAAATAATCTTGCTAACCTTATTTGTAGTTTAAATTATTTCTGTTTGTTTTCTTTTTAAATATATGTTTTTATTTTATTTCTACTCTGGTGTAGATTCATATTTAAAGGTAAGGCAAGGCAAGGCAAGTTTATTTGTATAGCAAATTTTCGTGTACAAGACAATTCAAATTGTTCAATTATTTACATAGGGAAAAAGAGCAGAAAATGAAACAATAAAATCAACTTTGAATTTAAAGAAATAAAATAATAATAGTAATAATATTCTCAGTTGCTATATGCACAGTCAAATAAGGCTGTTTTCAGCCTTGATTTAAACAACGGCAGAGTTGAAACCTGTCTCACCTCCTCAGGAAGACTGTTCCAGATTTTAGGAGCATAAAACTTGAATGAAGCCTCCCCTCGATTGGTCCTGACTCTGGGCATCAGCAGGAGGCCACTACCTGAGGTTCTCAGAGTCCGGGCTGGGTCATATGGCTCTAACATGTCAGATATGTACTTTGGGGCTAAACCATGAAGAGATTTGTACACAAGCAAGGCTGTTTTAAAGTCTATTCTTTGAGTGACAGGAAGCCAGTGCAAAGACTTGAGCACTGGACTAATGAGGTCATATTTCCTGGTTATGGTCATAACTCGAGCAGCAGCATTCTGGATGTTCTGAAGCTGTCTTAAGGCCCGTTTAGAAAGCCCAGTGAGCAGGCCGTTACAGTAGTCTAACCTGCTAGAGATAAAAGCATGGATGTCTTTCTAGGTCTGGTTTAGAGACTTTCTTCTGATTCTGGCAATGTTTTTAAGATGGTAAAAGGCTGCTGATGTTACGGATTTAATGTGGCTGTTGAAGTTCAGGTCAGAATCCAGTATTAAGATTTCTGACCTGATGTTTAGGTTCCAGAGAGAGCGTCAGAAGGTAACTGATGACACTTTCTGTTTGTTTCTGTGGGCCACAGACAAAGATTTCAGTTTTGTCTGAGTTTAACTGGAGGAAGTTGTTCTGCATCCACAGACTGATCTGTTCAATACAGTGACACAATACATCAACAGGCCCATGTTCTTCTGCTGTTAGCAACACTTAGATCTGAGTGTCATCTGCATAGTTGTGGTAGGACACATCATGGCTGCGTATTAGCTGGCCCAATGGAAGCATGTACAGATTGAATAAAAGGGGTCCCAGGATCAACCCCCGGGGAACCCCACAGGTCACACCCATTCGGTCGGAGACGCAGTTCCCAATTTGAAATAAGTAACAGTCCTCAAGGTAAGACTTGAACCAGTTGAGAGCCATACCAGTGATTCCCACCCAGTCTTTTAACATCTGTAAAAAAATCACATGGTCAACTGTATCAAAGGCGGCGGTCAGGTCCAGCAGAACTAGGACAGAGACTTTGCCTGCATCTGAGTTTAGGCGGATGTCATTTGTCACCTTGATCAGAGCTGTCTCAGTGCTGTGGTGGGGCATAAAGCCTGACTGGAAAGCATCAAACACATTGTTAGACAGGAGAAAGTCACAACTTTTTCCTGCGCTTTTCCTAAGAATGGCAGGTTTGATATGGGCCGGTAGTTGTTCAGTACTCTGGCATCCAGACTGCTCTTCTTTAGAAGAGGCTTAATGACAGCAGTTTTCAAGGCCTTTGGGAAAATCTGAAGAGAGATGTTGACTAAATGAGCAAGTGGTGGCAGCAAACTGCTCAGCACAGACTTTAGGAATCTAGTGGCTAATTCATCCAGGCAGCAAGTAGATGGACTCAGGCTGCAGATGATCTGTTCAACTGTTCGCAGACAGGTGTGAACTGTCTTCTTCCTCTGAGATGACTTACTCTTCGGTTTAGCGCCTAGCACATTCCAGACATTACTTGTCTTGTTATTTAAAGCAACATCCTCTTGTTTCTGGTTGTCCTTGCCCGTGCTGATTAACTGACGGGTAGCAGCATCATGTCCAGTAAGAGGTAAAGTTGTATCGTAACCGACATTTATTTCCACATTTACTTCTAGTCGTTGGATTTTGGTTTCCAGCATGTTGAGTTTCTGAAAGAGATTAGCGTAGTCGTCCTCAGAAAAAAAAAAAAGGAGGCATCTTGCTGATGGATTTTTTTGGTTTTTGGAAGATATGCAGAGAGAAGCTCCAAAAAGAATAAAAAAAGAATGAAAAAGCACAAAACGCCGAGCTGAAGCAAGACAGATAAGGGGAAGGTCGGGAGAGTGAGAAAAAGCGTCCGCCTTCGTTGAGAGCAAAGCAAAGCAAACCAGGCCCTAAGAACTCTAACATATTGATAAACCAAATGATTTCAGATCGACCTCATATCTGTAAATGGTATTGATGTTTCATAATCAGGTTGACAATGATGTGTAATTACTTTAAATCCTTAAAGATTGTTTTTATGGCCCGCAACTGCAAAAGCATTTAAAGGAAGCTGCTTTAACTGCTAGAATAAATATGTAAGGTTACTCTGTTACTGTTTCTTGTCTGAAACGGAGGGCAGCCATGCCCACGTCAGGAATGTGGAACGGTTTGTTGTCCCCGTTGACATAAACAAAACAAAAAAACGGGTTGGTCTTGGACAGGACTTTATTGAATGTTACGCATCCGGTATGTCTGGATAAATGTGTTTCCCCATTGTTTGGATTCCCACAAGAAACTCCCTGTACAAGAAAATCCCGTGTTGCTTGAAAAAAACAACAAAAAACAAAGATCAAAACACGTTATTTTTGGCACTCATTGATATTACTTTACGTTCGGTGGAAGGCGTGGCGTCACATGACCTAAGATTGAGGTCAGTCTGGAGGTGTTGGCTCTGTTGTGGATGTAGTTTATAGTAAATAGTGAGATTTTATCCTTGAGACATGAAAGCATTTCCATATGTTTTTTTTAGTTTTTTTTAGTACAGGTTGAATATTTGCTTCATTTCCATCCCCCTTATATTAGCAAACAATATGCAAGACACAGTATAGTCATTAGCTATTAATCTAAGGAGCTTCATTAAAACAAGAACTGCGGCTGGACAAATACTCTTTGTTGATGTGATCTTTTTTTATTTTACATTTAGTGAGATCAAAAAATGACATTTGAGCTTCTATGTTGTTTATTTGTATGATTTTCAATAACTTCTTTAGTTTTGTGCATGAGTTATATCATCGTAACAACCCATAATTGTACAAACAGCAAAATGGACCTTTGAAAACCAAATTGTAGGCTTCTTTTGAAACGTACATTGAAAATGTGTCGCGCATTAAAACAAAATTGACTTACAGAAGACAGGTCAGATACCTTTTAAACATCTATTAGAACTAAAATAAATACATTTTTAATCTAATATCCGGTCACACCAGGTTGTAACTGGAATTATTGTCCTTAAATGGTTCATACCTGAAGAAAAAAAATGTACACCATACGTAGAATACCTCATAAAAACGAGGCCCTTGGTTATTCCCTTCCTCCCTCTCCTTATACCTTCTTACCTGATAGTATTTTTTACTTTGTTTTCTTTCTTGGTTAATTTGCTTTCCAAAATTATCAGAGAGATTTAACAATGCTTTCAAGATAAAAAACATGAACATGAATTTATGACCTTTTGATTAGTGGGAGAATGAACTTTAGCAGAAAGATGTTTATCATTGGTTAATAAAAAAAGCAAAAACCTTATATAATACTTACTCACAACGCCATAACCAACTTTTAAAGAGCCCACGCTTCCGAAAAATATTAGAGATAAATTACCCTTTTCAATTTTTGCCATGTGTTCTTTGGATTAAGACATGGGATGGCGTTGGTAGAACCCTTAGAGGAAGACCCTGATGGTCGACTTTTCATTTGCTAGAAAAGTGTGGGAACCCCTGGTCTGGAGTTTGACTTGGCTGTTTTTATTGCATGAAAATGCTCCTTCGTTACCATTACTGTTTGGTCCTGGATGCATCCTTGTTTTTTTTCTGTCACAAACCCTTTAAGACTAAAGCAATTTTTTAATTGGGAATTGCTTTGAAATGACCCTTCTTTGGTAACCCAAGATGTTGGGCTCCGATTGAAGCATAAAACTAAGAATTTGATTGTGATTGGCAGATAGACACAAAACCCCCTGGCTCTGTCCCTGAATTGTAATTTTCCTTCTTCTTGTTTATGTCTTATCATTTAGATTTCCACCGAGGGGTCGTAACTAATTTGCTTGTGTTTTTTTTTTTTCTTTCTTTTGTCTTTGTGTCATTGTGTCGTTTCACACTTTTCTTTTCTTCCAGTCTTGGAGAAAGAAAGCCAATGTGGGCACATTTCTCTTTGTTCTTTATGATATTAATTGTTGTCTTTGTAAGAAATCGGAGCACCTTCTTCCCTGCACCACCCCGCACACTCTCCTTCTCCTCCTCTTCTTCCCACACTTCTCTGTCAGTCACTGAAAGATGAAAAATAGCAAGGTTAAGTTGAATGAAATCTTTTTCTTTTTTTGTTCCATAGACTATCATTTTGCTCTTGTTCTTTGCAAATACTGAACAAATTATGGAACGCGCTAACTCGCTAAGCGTTATTCAATGCTGGTGATGCTGTTGTAGTTTCAGGGTTAGGAAGAAATAAAAACACAGAAATACGTTTTGAATGTTTGCAAATCTGTGCGTCTGCGTTCCTCTACTGTTTTTATGGTTTTGAAAACGACACGATCGCAATTATTGGATATTTTCCGATCAACTCAGCCTTGCAGAGACTTTATAAGAGCAGATGTTGTCAGAATTTAGAAATACTACGCACTTTGAAACGAGGGCCTTCGCCGGATGAGTCTGTAAAGACTTATTTATAAATAGATGATAAAGTTGTGTGTTTTTCTTGAAAGTACAGCTATAAAAAAAGCAAACGTTTTCTTTATACTTAATTTATTTCTAATGGGAATAAATTTAGATGTGTGGTCACTAAATGGGCGCACACAGGAAGTGTATTGAGCACTCTTAGCTTCTCGTTTTGTAAAAGTTGCTATTTGTGACGACTAAGCAGTTGGTGGTCTATTAACTCAGAGCATGTCTGAAAAAGTAAGACCTTCAGCTGCTTCTATTCACTGACACTAAATGTCTATCCGGCTTTTCTGGTGATTTTTGTGGTTGGGAAGAAAAGGAAGTACAGCTGTTTGTTTGGATCAGAACAGAAATGCTGATGAGAACCTGAGGAGAAAAAAAAAGAACCTAAAAGAAGGTCATAATTAAAGCCATGTCTCCTTTCTTAATTTTTTGTCTCTCTAAAACTTTTATTATTTGGTGTCATTTTGTGTTATATTGAAGCCAGAGTTTGAAATTTTATTGGTAACAATGTCAAACCTTCTTCTTTGTTGCATTTTAATTGAACCAGAGAAAGTGCGAACTAAGCAGTGGTTTCATTTTTTGTTTGTTTTAGCCTTTGTGTCTCAAGCAATTGGAAAAGTGATTGTTTTATCTCTTTCTTTTTCTTTAAATCAACTACTCTGCATGCAAAAAGGAACCGAAACTCAAAACAGCTTATTATCCGTGTATGCAAGGTTGGTTAGAATGCAGACTTGTATGAAATGAAACTATAAGCCTCATATGGAAAGCTCTTCAAATACTGTATGAACAAAATAAACCCATAACAGGAAGTGGAAAATAATGTGTCTTTCATCAAGGAGGGAGTACTTCTACACACAGTTTCTGAACAAATATGTTTTATCGGCGGATATTACAAAGAACAAAAGACATTGTGGTTCTCAACTATGCAAACTAAATATAACATACAGTGTTTGATCAGTAATCTTCATAAGTCTCTGCACAGTCTCAGGATGCTGCAGTCTCTCCTATAGCGCCATAATAGACTTTATCTGATTAAAACCCAATGCATGTATATTAACCAAAACTCTTTTTAAGCTTCCTTGTTTTTGTCTCGCGTACTATACATTTGTTTTAGAATTAAAGGCTGAAAGAAAGGGACTTTTTGCATCTAAACTGGTAGTAATAAACACTGGAGTTTATATGGGGTTACACGGCTGTTTTGTTTTCTCGATGTGCAACTTTTTTGCCCCGTCATCCTCTGGTCGAACATCCTCCTCCACTGACCTCGTGTGCCAGTTGCGTTAATCCAAGCCCCCCCAATTTTCTCTTGCAGTCTGATCAAAGCAGGAAACAAACCGACGCCGGCGACACCGGGCAAGCCAAAGAAAGCCACCTCCTTCCAGGAGTTCGAGAGCACCACCAGCGACGCCTGGGACGTCGGCGACGATGACGACGAGCTGCTGGCCATGGCCGCTCAGAACCTCAACATCGAGGTTGTCATGGAGACGGCAAATAAGGTCGGATGGACTGGCCGGCCTCATACATAAGTGCTTTAACGAAATGCATGCGTTGATTTTGATTGATCCGATATAATATGTGATATAAATATTGAGCACACTGATGGTGGAACGACTCTAAACACTTACATAAAAAAACAAAAAACAAGGAGATCTGATAATCAGTGGAATCATATGTTTAATTTAGCTAGAATTGAATTATTAGCTATTAAGCTAGGTCATTAGACATGGCAGAAAAGCAAACCTAATCCCTTCCTGGTCTGAATACGCAGCACAGGAGGCAGCTGTTTAAAGTTAAAGGTCCAGCCTTGGCGTGAAAAAAAAAATTTCTCTTTTTAATGCAACACCTGAATGCTCAACACCTTTGGTCCTTGGCTCTCTGCTGTCTGCACAGGTGATCGAGAACCACAGCAAGCAGCAGGAGCGACAGAGGCAAGACGACATGGAGGAGTCGGCTCAAAGAGAGGAAGATGCACAGGGAGAGCCGTCGGCAGAGGAGGTGGTGGAGGAGGAAGAGGAGGAGGAGGAGTATCTCCGAGTGGAGGAAGTAGACGCAATCAGCCCCGACGCATCGTTCGCCTCCCAGAGCAGTCCTTACACTGACAGCCGCCTGGTGAAGTCCCACAGCGAAGCTGCGATTGGCTCGCCTAAAGGTGAGCGAACAATCCCCCTTCTTGTCCCGCCTCTTCAACACGATTGGAAAGACAAAGTTTCAGATCTGCACAGCTGAAGTGATACACGACAGAAAGACGCGCTTTGAATTTCATTCCAGCTGGCTCCAGATGTTGTTGATCTGGACGCCTCACGATGAATCCTACGCCTGAGGCAAACAGACATCCAAACTCTTGCCCGATGTCAGCGTGCAGAAACATAATTAAATAGAGTAAAGAAATAAAACGGGAACGTGAAAGGCACATTCTGCCTATTTTAGCAATGGTTTGAGAAAATGGTTTGACAAGCAAGACGGCGGATCGCTGTATGTAGCGCTGATTGTATCTATGCTAATTTCCCTTACAATCCCATAGTCGTCTAAAGAAGCCGATTGGTACAGTAGCGTGTCAGATTCAGATGTTTTGCCCGACGAGTATGGCGGGCAGACCATTCGCCCGTCCGTCTGGGCGTGTGGTGTTCAGTTGGCTTCTGCTTTTATAGACTGATCGCAGGCCTCTTACCTTGCGGTTGATATTAAAGAAGCTCCCATGAAGGAGCTCACATCAGAAACTGACCTAAGTTGACCTGCTAATAAAAAACCCACACGCCCTCACTGTAATGCGTGTTCAGAATATCGTTTTCCTTCCTCTCCTATTTGAAATAATTGATACAGCACGGCCGTGACAGCATGCAAAGCTACCCCCTCTATCCCCTCGTCCGTCATTAAATGGAGTTTTGAAGAGACTGTATAAGGTGGGAAGTTGCCACTTAGTTGGATGGAAACTGCTGCACGATTTAGTTACCTTCTTTTTTAAATAGCAGATAAATAGCATATTCATACAAAGCTTGGGAGAGAAACAATGTGTTTATTTTGTGAAATTTCCTATTTTAAGTAATAAGTAAAAGAAAACCGTGTTGTTTGTGGAAAACTGCAAATGGCAGTTTTTGTGTCTTCCTTGCAGCTTCTATAGAGCAAGCATGGATTGATTGTCACACCTGAGCTGTGGATCTTTGCAGACCTTCCACAGTTACCTGTTTTATGTTTAAAAAATATATTTATTACTTTATTCCTGCTCCGAATGAAGAAACAGCTTTGTGATAGCTTATCACGCAAAAATCGTAGCTTGTGTTTGAGGGTTGGGAGTAGGGTTATGAATACTTTTGATTAAGTACCACGCACAGCGAAGTGCATCAGAAAAAATGTGTCCCCATTGTATGAATTTAGCAGTGCGCTTACGTAACCCGCCTCCTGCTCATCCTGTCCGTATCCTTTAACCAGATGCGGCTGACGAGCGCGCTGGCCTCCACAGACAGAGGTCTCTGCCCCATCGGCCGCCCGTCATCCCTTTAGTGGCTCGCATGGCGGACCAGAACACGTCTGGCACCCCGGCCATGACCGAGAGGGAAGCGTCCCGCTTGGATAAGTTCAAGCAGATGCTGGCGGGGCCCAACACGGATCTGGGTAAGCAAGGTTTTGTATTTATGTTTGGTCACTGCAGCCGTTCTGACCATCTTTTTGTTGCTCACCAACTATCCAGTTCTACCCTTTTCTTTACCTTTTAATGCTCTCTCGCTACTTAATTTCCTCGCACTACTTTTGCTTTTCACTCCGTCCGCCAGCTGTGCTGAGCTGGTAACGATGTAGTGTGGAGATGGGTGGGTGTGTGTGTGTGGGGGGGGGGGGG
>JAVLVB010001196.1:936789-958943 GCA_032876305.1 Orestias chungarensis
CCCCCCCCCCCCCCCTAAAAACAAAAAAAAACCTAACCGGCTGTGAAAATATTGATGAGGCTAAAGTGAAATATAAAACAAATCACAGAGCGGCAGCTGCGCCAGCCAATTCCGAGATTATTATGTTAAATTGTTACCGTACAAGAGCGCACGTCGTGATTACATTGCCTGGGAGAAGTGAACAATGCACTTTATTACAGAAAAGAAAAACTCTCTGAAGAAAGAAACTCCAACCTAATGAGGTTGGGTGAACTGAAATGTCTTTTTAAAGTTGCATTTGGATTTGGTCCTGAACTTTGACATGACCATTGCATCACACTCATGTTTCTTTAATCCAGGTCAAGTGTCTTGTAGCATTTTTAACAGATTCCCCAATATCATGACGCCACCACCCTCTTACCCGCAATTCAAATCAGAAGGCTTGCTATAGCAGACTATAGAGATGATAACCCATAGTTTGCTGAATCAACACACAGAAAGTTGGAATTCATCAGTAGGTACCGACGTACACACGTTCCAGCCGAGATGAATAACATTATCAAGAAAACATTTTAAAGTGGCAGCTTCTAAAAACCTCCGATCGAATTTCGTCGGTCCCAGATTACACGAAGCCGGCTTCCGGATTTCAGATGTTTCTTTAAAAACACGGCTGAGAGGACAATCGAGGGATGAGCGGTTTAATCTGAATCCGTCTTCTGTCTCGCGCTCTCACCCCGGGACAGATTCCAATCGGCGTCTAGGATAATGCTTTCCTGCAAAGTGAAAATCAATTTAGAGAGGAGACTAAGTAAAAATATAACTGTTTCATTTGAATCCTCGGAAGCGGTTTCACAAAGCATGTTTTCTCTGCATTTATCATTTATTGAGTTTAAGTTTACTGACAATAACAGTATGAATAAAAAATAAAAATAAACTCGCACCTTTTAATAAAAGGAGACAAAAAGCCAGCATGAACCTTCTTTGAATTAATACATTCTGAGAACATTGTAGGGCTCATTACAACCAACAATACCAATAAATAGTTATCCTTAATAATCAAAACAGAACTATGTATAATGGCAATGATGACTGAAAAATAATTAGCGAGGCTCGTAAATACAACAATCGTCTGTAGTCTTGCTAGTTCTGGCAGGTTATCAGAAGAGGCTGGTTATTAGCTTGAACAACATATTAATAAGAAAGGTACTAATAATAATACTAGCATTAATTAGTATTAAAAAGCGCAAATTTTTGAAAAAAGAAAAAAAGAAAAAGTATGATATTGATCTGTTAGTCCTTTATTGACATATCAATATCGGCCACAACTTCAATATCGCATATCGGTATCGGTTCAAATTTTCCTATTAGCTCATCAGGAACAAAATATTTGAATTACTCACAATATTCTTCGCTGTTAAAATAAATCATCACAATAAGTTAGAATACAAACATTTATCAAAACAGCGCGTGTGCACACGATCTGTGCATGTTTGCATATGGAGCCGTTTCAACACTCGACACCCGTACGTTTTGCCTGGTGACGGATTGGTGGGTCAGCTAACGCAGCCAATGTTCGGCCTGATTCGCGCTGGCACTGGCGCGGCTGTCTGGATGCGTGGCAGCGCCGACTGAGAGCAGGCGAGCTGGGATTTCGACCGGTTCAGAAATGACCTATTTCGTGGAGGTTTTTATTTTTTATTTTTTATGAACAGAAACAAAGAGACGAACATTTAAACTGAAGGACTAAAAACACAGATATCACATGTGGGTGTATTTGTCATGGAAAACACACCAGTGTGGAACCAGTGGGTTTCTGTTTGCATTTCATACATATAAAGTATGCCTACGTTTGCTTTTAACCGTTCCCAGAGTGTTCAACAGCAGCGTGTATCAGTCTGCAAGCAAAACGGCTGCCCGAGACAAACAATCCCCAATACTCTGCGAACTTCTCAAGGGCTTGAATCCAGGGAAATAACGAATAAGCTGCACAGAAGAAACTTTACTGCTACCATAAAGTTCTCTCTAGACAGTGGCCAGAAATGGATGCTGTGATGGTCTCTCATGGCCCACAAAAGTAAATGCTTGCATCCAGAAAACATAAATTACACCCAGATGCCAAAAACAAACAAAATATAGAAAACATCTGCCTATTTAAACCCATTCCAGTAATATGATGTCCTGTTTGAGGGAATGCTTACAGACTTCTAGTCTTAAGGCCCTTAAATACTGTCCAATCCACCGAATTGGCTCAAAATCTGTTGACGCGGAAGCGTCACACAAACACGCATGCTGTGAAAGTGCAGCAAAAAATACAGCAACAAGCAGTGCTGCTGATAGTTTACATGCTTTTTTTTTAAAGTAGAATTGATTGGGAGATCAATTGACCTAAATTTAAAGTAACCTGGAAGAAAACCTACAGGTTTGAGATGAAAAAAGGGAACAAGTTGAAGGAATAAGTTGTAAGTTAAAGCCACAAAACTGAACACAGGCTAGTGATGGGCTAAAATAATAGGACTGACCTGAACAAAACTGTAGAAGGTTGTTTTCTAAGGCCGTTTTGGCCCAGGTTGTGCTTCAGAGATTTAGGTGCAGTAATTTAAGGTTTTATTTATTTTTTTATTAAATTGAACTCTCCGAGGAACTGGATCCTCATTAGGCCCAAATTTGGACAAGACCAGCTTTCTTTTGGGAAATAATAAATAAATAAGCTGACATATTTAAATTTTTTGTTCTTAAATGGAGGCTCTAGAGGAAATTTGGGTGAAATTCTTAACATTTTGAACATCTATCCTCTTAAAGCAACAGGGGTGCGTTATTTTTTCAGAGTTTGGCCAGTGTTAAAGTTCCTTAATTTATGTTTTAGCACAGTTTTTTAAATTTTAAGTCCATGATCATTCTGCAACCCCAAGTTCCTTCTACTGTTCTAACTGTTGTTCAGGTTGGACTTTTCGTTCACCATGAATATCAGTCCAAAAAAACATATTGTTGCCCTCAAATGGTAGCATGGCTGTGTTTATGTTCCCAAACTATTTATATCCGAAGGACATTTTCTCTTAATTGCCTCATCACAGCCAAGAATTAGAGTTTAATTTATTCAGATTTTATGTGACAGACGGAATAGGAAACATCGTTGAAATGTGGAAGGGATTTTTAAAATCCGAAAGAATTCACCAATTGGTGTCTTGGAGTAAAACCTTGCATTTCCTCTAAGTAACAGACTAACTTTGAGAGTTTCTTAGGGGTCTTGGTCATATCAAGTGTTACAATTAATGATACCCATTTCAGGTCTTAAAATAACTCTAAAATGCGCAGATAGTCGGTCCCAGCTCCAGAATGATCTTCAGTGATGTTTTCAAATTGGTTTTTTAGCTTTTTTTTTCTGCCCCTACAGATTGAGAGACAGCCTCCAGGTGTTAATTTGTTCTATTTGTTGTCTTTCTGGCTGAGAAATTGGATTTGGCCCATCATGGCTTCACCCTGATGTTCATCCGACTCTGGAAACTGGTTTATCGTAATCCTTCGGTTTAGCTATCAGATGTTTCATTGGTTAAGGGTTTTATTATTCACTGTTACGTCCTTTGTTATGGGTAACAAGGTTTGGCTAGAAGAGGGTGTTTCCACGGTTGTCTAGAGTGTTTTTGGTATGTATTAAAAGTATGAAGAATAGGCTCTGGGTAAAGCCAGAAACTATTCCTTGAGAAATTTTAAGGCCATTTTCACGCCTAGCTGATTTACCTTGCTCCGAGTCAGTTGACGAGCTTCTGAGCCGGTAAAAAAGCCAACAGCAAACATCGTCATTTGCTTGCTTGGCTGCTATTTTATTTTAAATTACATAAGCCCTATAAGAAAGAGTTCTTGAAAGTTCCATAGAGTCTTATGCTTTACTCAAAACACCCACATCCCAAAATGCAACATAAACCCTGCTAAGGTAATTGGTCCTCACGTTTGATATCTGGTAGGGTGTTTTGGATTGAGGTTTAGACTACAATCAATTAAAAAAATGTTTGCATATGGAGTGAATTGACGGCATCATTGCCTCTGTTATCTCTGTTGCGGGGAAAAAAGGAAAAAAAACTAGAGCTCTCAGTTGATTAGCTTAGCATATAAACTGAAAAGTTGTCTTTTTCTCTCCAAAGAAGAGTTGCCAGGCAACTGGCAGTGGAAACCACCGAAGCATTTTGATTTTTTCCCAGCCACAAATTTACATTATAACAAGCCGCCTGCCGCTTCAATTAGGATCCAAAACTTCCAATGAGTGTTGGCGCTTGATTCTAAAACATAGATGGATTAAAATGCAGAGAATGTCAAATGTAGTTGAATGTGAAAAATTCTAATCCAGAACTATTATTATTATAATTTTTTTGTCTGTTCTCCCTTCTTTATTCATGTATTTATTTATTCATTTTAAATCCTCTCTGGGTCTTTGCCTTACAGGGTTATCTACCTGCCAACGCAGAGAGGCGAGAAAGCGTTCTGCAGCGGAAGAGGCAGGAATATTTCGCCTTCATCCAGCAATATTACGACTCGCGCAATGATGAGCACCATCAAGACACATACAGACAGGTATATGCTTAAACGCTTACACAGACACACGTACCCTGACTGACTCACCTTTGTGTTCCCATTAGATAGGATGCGGAAGTGGCCTGTATGTTGTCTGGCCGCCGCGATTAGATGTCTTTTAAACGGCCGGAGCGACCAGAGTACTGTTGCTTTTGCTGAAGTTTCTGGATTGTGACGATCTCAAAATCGACTGAATCCTCTGAATATTTGCGACACCTTCTTGAGTATTCACCTCAAAGAATTGTTCTCTACGCAGCCCAACTTGACGGTAACCAAGAGATTTTTTTTTAATCGGTCGACTAATCCACGATTAAAGTCCCTTTTGCAAATTTCGTTGGAACAAATCACATAACCAAAAAAATGCTAATTGGAAAATGGATGTGCGACTAATCGTTGCAGCCTTAGTATCAACAGGTAACCCGTCTATACTAGAAAGAGGGTTTAAACGAAGGGTGTCAATAAGTCGGTTCACCACTGATCTAAAACCTTAGACAGAAAACATGTGATCACATGTAGATAGATGGACAGGAGAGTAATTGAGGCGCGATGCATGTTTTGACTGACTTTTGTCCACGGTCACAATTGCAGGATACAGTGGTTCTCCTTTCTTTCTTTTTCTTTATTGTGTTCTCCGTTTTTGTTCCTCGTTTTCTTTGTGGACTGTTTGTTTTCGGGCCGTGTCGACATGAGGGGAGCGCGGTCGAGCTCTGTTCAGGGCGGACACGCAGCTTGAAAGAGCCGCTTAAATGAACACTTTTCTGCGGCTTTGAAAATCTCTTTCTCTCCCTCTCCCCCTCTCTCTGTTTTGTCTGTCGCCCTTTTCTTTTCAACATCGGACTACTTCCTGTTCATTTGACGCCGATGAGAAACTTCTAAGCGTGCCGTCGGTCCCGGAGCTACGCACATGTTTCGTATTTGGCCCAATTCTTCATCGACGTACTTGTCACAGTCGCCACGATGCTGACGCGCTTTGTTTTGAGGATTGTTTGAAATATGTCCTGTTGACGTGTTCTAGCGGTTTTGGATTGTGTGGTAGTTTGGATTAGTTTGCAAATGTTTCCTGTCTGTGCCCGTCTATCAGAAATAGTTCTGAGACGGTTGGTTTCAGGTTCACACGTGTTTTGTTTGTTTTGTTTCTTTTTAGATGGCTATAAACCTGCAAGTGAAAGGTGGTCTGCTTAGTTAAAACTGAAGACTAAGCCTTGATGCCTCGTGTATGAGATCTTGAAGAATGGACATGATCTAGTTTCCCTGCATGTCTTTCATACAGCAGCTAATAAAACTTCTCTTTCAGCTTCTACGCAGCGTAGCTAATATCACATGTAGTTCCTAAAAATCTGAATGTAAGTAATTTCTGTTGTAGGGTTTAAGTTAATAATGTGACTCTTAAAGTTCTCAACGGATTTTCGTAGGGCGGTATTCTGATTTGTATAGATTTCTGTTGCTTGCGAGGTTCAATTTAAACTAAATTGTTTTTTTTTAGTTCAGTCAAAGTCTAGATCTAAATTTTGTTGATAAATCTGTAAAAAAAAAATAAGTTAGTGGTCTAACTCCTTTGTCTTTTTCATGTGTCAGGACTAAGTCTAACAAATTTCCTTTCCATGTTGCTGTCAGATCCAAATAGACATTCCTAGGATGAGCCCTGAGAATTTGGTGCTGCAGCCAAAGGTGACAGAGGTAAGGCGTTCAGGACTGGGGCTACAGCGTACGCCTGGCTCCCCGTCTGACGAATCTGTCCGCCCTGCTGTAGTGCTCGTCTGCCGGGGGCTGGACGGTCTGAAATGGTGGAAAGGTGGTCTCACAAACACAGGCACACATACAGATGGCCGTTCACAGGAACGCCAAAGATATATCCAAGACCCGTCCACACACCCAAGACCACAGCTGCTTTCCATTTCAGAGCACCGAAACCCCAGTCCGACTTCAATCAAGGACACCAGTCCGCTAACTGTTGCTCTTGCTCTGCTCCTGTCTGTAATGGGCAGATCCGTGCTAACCTGCCCGTTGCTTCCTGTTTGTCCTCTTTCTTTCTCTCCCTGCAGATTCACATTGACATACCGAGAACTAATCCTCTTATACCCCTTTTTCAACAAGCTTCTGTCCAAGAGGTGAGACCCCCGCCTGCAGGAAACCTCACACACACACCACCTCATATTAAGAGGGTTTTCCCCTCTTGGTAAAAAAAAAACAAACAAAAAAAAACCGACTTGCTAATAAAACAATTGGTGAATTGGCTTCGTTTTTAAACAAACAAACAAATCTATATCTCGTAAAAGGTACACAAAGGTGGGAAAACCCTCGCTGTGAAACGCTGCATGATGTGAAAAGAAGCACAAATTAAAAGCATAAACCGAGAATTTTCTTCAGGCGTGTATGGAAATCAGAAAAACCCTGAACTTTTTTTTTTTTCTCCACTCTGCATGGCTGCCACACTCTCGTATCTTTGTTTTTTGCGCTTTGTTTGTGCCGTCTGAATAGAAATCATCCTTTCACACCTGGGTTTGTGTTACTGTTGTATTATAGGGCTGTAAAAGGAGCAGCGATTAAAACAGTCACGCATGTGGGTAGTTTCATAATAAATCCGCTGAGTAAAGGTGGTTAAAAGCCTTTAAATAATAATAATAATAATAAAGAAATATTGCACTACAATAATCTTAACAAAGATGAATTTAAACATGTCAGGGGAAATAAGACTACAAAATCTCAGGTGCAGTAGCTTCAGAAATATGCTTGTATTGGGGGGTGCTGTGTTGTCTTGTTCGATTTTGTAATAATTTCTTTGACCTATGAGGAGAAATCTATACGAAAAAAACCAACCAAAGCACAAGACGGTCTAAACGACAAACTTAAATGAGGTGAATATGCAGCTGTCTCCGGCTAAGCAAACCAACACCTGAGCCTTAAACGATCAAGGACGTCTTATGTTGTGTGGCATATGATTAAATGTTTGAGCAACACAAAACCAGTAGTCATTTTTACCTGAGGGAAACGTTCGAAACCCTACATGCAGAGGTTTTCCCACGCAGGTTTCATTAGCCTCAGCCGAACATGTTCCTCCTTACAGTTATTGAAGCAACAAGAACTGGCAGAGGAAGGGAAAACTGGCTTCCTATGAATATTATTTGAATACCAAAACAAGCAGAAAGATCCATAGCTCTAAATATCAGTTCGTTTTTCTGTATCGTTTATCATAAAAGAAAATGGTTTAATGAAGTCAATTGATGTTTTAGTTAGAGGGGTCACTGCGAACTATTTGAAAACCAACTGATATGAATCCAAATTAGTACCACATGCGCAAGTGGCACAATGAGTTTGCCCCCCCCTTTTCCCCTTAGTCTTCTACCCCTGCAAGACCCATTAGTCTTGTGGCAGGAATGGTTGAGGACAGATAACACTTAAGTGAGGGAGAGTATGTACTTTACCATTTGATGCTAATCACCCTGTCATGTCTCACAGCCGGGTCTTTGACTAAAGTATGAATGCTGACGGCATTCCGTCATGCTTTATCGAAATAAGCAGTTACGCATTCGTTATTGTCAATGATTCGTATTACATTTTCTTAAAATCAATCAGACTTTCAAGCCACAATCTGCTGTTTTACGGAGAGTCTTTGGCATTTTCAGAGTACCAGTAATCATCGTGATATTATCTTCTTTTCCTCACTGAAACAGTCCTTAAATTAAGGTTTGAATTTTACAAAAAGGCAACTTTTTCTGCTGTGTGAATATTGCTGTGTGGGCCGATCACCTTCCCAACCTTTTAAAAACGGCTGAAAATGAGCACTTTCAACAGCTCTTTAGCGACGAAACGTCGAAATTCTGCTTCCCGCACTAAACGAGCCGGATTCCATTTATTTCCAGAGCCTATTAATTCCCCGTTTGTGCGAAAGGCCCCGACATAGATACGCGCTCGAAGAACGGTAAACACAAAGAAACGTCCTCATAATGAGGCGGAGGGTAACGAGGAGGCCAGCGCTCGAGGCTACTCTGAATGTACACCCCTACACAGGTGTGAGCACGCCTGGTTAACACAAACCCACACACACACACACATGAAGGAGAAGCTCAACATCTTTAGCTCAGGCAGTGCCCCCGGGCAGCACCGCCCTCCGCTGTTTCGTACGGGTTAAAAAGCTGCGCTGTAATCAGAGGTGAGAAGGAAAATGTGATCAGATAAGGACGAGTCCCTGACGTCTTTGTGTGCTGGTACTGTTATGTGACTTCGTTTTTGGCCTCTCCCCACAGCAGCTCTGCTCTTTTCATTCAAAGTATTATCGAAGTCGATGCAAAACATACAATAAAGGGGATAAAAAGTAGTTTGCAGTCCAACTTGTCCACCTTTTTCCTGTCGTTGTGTAAGAGACAACAATAAAGAGCTGTCATCCTGTCATCCTTGACTTCCTTTTTTTTGGGGGGGGTGGGCAATTTCCTCTCCACTTTTTGAGATTAGCCTTATCTTTGTCCTTGGGGTCTCGAGCTAATGGGATGAAGCCATAACAGTTTGACACAGGAGGCACAGGGGGAAGCCGATTTCCTGTCCCGCAGATGCGGCGTTGGAATAATCTGAGGTTAATGTGAGATTAGCGGAAGGTGCTTTAAAACGTTCAAACAACTGCAGCGTTCTCTCTGCTTTAAGTGTAGCTGCCAATGTATGTCAGCTTTGTAGGCTGCATGAAAAGAAAGTCCCATTACCCGCTCGGGCCTTCTATCGCCGGCACCGCTCCCTCTTTGATTGATGCGGCTTTGATAAGAAAAGAGCAGGCAGGTGGAGGAGAGATCTGCTGCTGTCTGACATGTGTTTTTATTAAGTCCCAAAAAAAAAAGCAAGAAAAAAACTTGATAGGTTTGGCCACATCAGGATTTGAGAGCTGTTTCTGATGAAGGAGAGGGAAAACCAGAAAAACAAGCTGAACATCAAGCCCTCTGCAATTCACTCCGGCTGACAGCATTAAACAGTCTCTCATAACAAAGATGGAAGTGTTCGCCCTACAAAAACGAACAAAAAGAAAACGGTAGAGTGTCGGAAAACAGAGGAAAAAGAGGGAGAGTGACGCACAGAGATGATGGAAATGAGCTATAAGTTAGGTGCCAGGTGTTGAAACTTGGTAAGCAGTTTATCCTGATGCACTTTGAAGCTCTTCCTCTTGTTACCGATGACTCTATGGTCATTTGGGTTTATTAATAGGACCCTATCAATTCAATAAGTAACGATGCACCGATTGCAGACTTCGTAAATGATTTCCAGTCAAAAATGATTTTAAGGAACCCAACAATCCCTTTCAGATGTAACAGAATCCAATTTTCATCCAAGAACAAAGATATTACTTGTTATTTAGTACTTTCCAGAGACAATTCACATTTTTTTCTCATATTTACACATGTGCTTCCATTTTCTTTCGACTATTTGATCTCAAAAAATGGCTCACGTTAATATCTTGGTCTGTTAAAATCATTCATTGGTTTATCCTAAAGAAGGAAGTTAGAATTACTGAGATTGCGTTCTCTCTAGATGAATCATATTCTCCCCTCAGCCGTAGCATTTCACAAATGCATCCGAATCCAAAGCAGGCGGCACTTTTAACTCTCGGAAATCGATGAAACACAACAAAAGTTCGGCGCTTTACCGCTGCTGGAAGCGTTTTAAGGCTTAGCGCTTCGTACGAGTCATCTCAGCTTAAAACTACATCTTGGTCGTCTTTGAAAACGATTCTTGCTTTTTCCGCAGCCGGCTCTGTTGTCTGAAACTGTTCCAATCAAATCTGTAATAATGTTCGCCGCAGTGCTTCATCTAAAACAACACACACACCCAAAAAAAAACAAAAAACAAGCAAATGTGACGGCTGTTTGGTTTTAGTTGGCGAGCAGATACGTGGCACAGCAGGAGCTCTAAAATGTGTATTTGTGTCCAATGTTTCCCGCTCTGCTTGTTCTCTTAAGTACCAGTTCGACATTAATTAAAGGCCTCTCCTGCCTTTTGATGCAAAGACGCATTTTAGAGCGGAGTGTTGGCCCAGCGGTTGTTTCTTCGCAATCGTGGAGGCAAACGCTGCGCTCCGTCTGCTTCTTGGGTTCATAGAAATTAACATTGACTAAGTTTATTAGAAAGACCGTCTGATCTAATTGCTTTCCTTTCCCCTAAACCATCGTTTTTGACAGAGCTTTTGTGTCTTGTCTGTTGAAGATATTTGAGCGCATTTTGTTTATATGGGCCATCCGGCATCCCGCCAGCGGCTACGTGCAAGGAATCAACGACCTGGTCACGCCGTTCTTCGTCGTCTACGTCTTCGAGTACATCGGTAAGTGGTTTGTGCTCTCTTTGCTCCTTTTGTTCTCCACTTTAAAAAAAAATTCCCCGATCCTTCATGTTACGTGCTTTTAAAGTTGAATGATGTCTCTGTGGAGGAGGTGAAGCTGGGTTACCCTCTGCTTCACCTGCACGGGTTGCAGGAAAACCTCTCCTGGGACCCTCGGTACCGTCTCATTTTTACACCTGCCTACCTTCTTTCATTCATTCCAGCTTTTATTGTGATGAAAATATGCTTTGATATCCTACACATAAAGTCATTTTCCGGTTAGCAGTCCTGGCCCAACTCTGTGACGTGTTGGCGCCTGCGTATCCGTGTTTGTACGCAAGCCGCTGTTCTTTCAATATACAATATACAACTGTATAAAATAGCGATTTTTGTGGGAGGCCGACAGGAAAATAGTCCCTAATCATGAAATTGTTGGAACATTATTGTAAGGTTTCAAATTTCTGAAATGTTCGGCTCTCACATTCCCCTAAAAATTAGTGCAGCTGGTTATGTTTTCGAGTCTTTTTTTCAGTAAGAAAGAAAAAATAAATCAACTAAAGTTAGAACTTCTCTAAATCTGGGGAACTGATTACAAATACAAATGACTGCAACTGGGGCAAACAATTTTTTTAGCATTAATGTTCTCATATGAGCTATTAAAAACAAATTTTCATGAAGAAAAAGGAAAAGACAAGAGAATTGTGCCGTTCACCGCAAGCTAGTTAACTTTTAACAAACGACCATGACGGTAAATGACATGACATGTAAAATATTTGTTCCTTTTTAGGCAGAAAATACAAAAATGAGGAACCGTTCCATGCAACCAGTAGAGTTTGCAGCATATTAACAAAACTCTCAGCCCTCTTTATGTTCTACATTTAAATTCATGTTTTATTTTATCTGAATGTTCAGCAGGAAGCTGACTTGGATTATTATTATTTTTTTTCACAAAGAATCTGAACCTATGTGTCTACCAGCATGTTTAGAGCAGAGTTTGTAAGTGGGGGGGGGGCATCTTGTTCCACATGTATTTGTATATTTTGCTTGCTTTTTTCTGCACAACTGCAACTCTAAATTAATATTAACGGAATACATTCACAGCATCTATGGCATTTATTTTCTCATTAGCTATCTCTTGTTTTATCGCGCTAGCTCTTGCTCTCCGTTTTCATCTCCGACAGGCTTTTCGTCTCAGAAGCTCTAAGTGCACAACTTCATTTAGAAAAAAAAAAAAAAGATAATTTGACTACACATGATGCACCTTCCAGTTTGTGGTAAAAAGTCTGAAACATCTAAATAAATCACCTTGAAGTTGGTAAGAGATTAAAGTGCTTGTGAATACTTTAGGAAAGCCCTTCACATCTATATTAATCCCTATATAACCAATGTAGAAAACACAGCAGCTCTGAGCATCCCTGACCATTTGCTTTCTTCCCTGGAATCAAGTTTTTCTTTATTTTTATTTTTTTATGCCCCTCTTTAGGAAGTAGCTTAAACTAAAGCTATTAAATGGAGTCCACAAAGCTCCCCCAGGAGAAACTGGCTCACTGTGGACCCTGACATGCAGTTAAGATGCACAAGTTAAGTGTTGGGGGAGCACGCAAGCGTTTGGACCCAGTGACTCAGTGACACATTTGGCATTTTTTAAATGTTACATTTAAAACATTTCTTTTGGCCAAGATTTATTACTTTAATCCATAGAAAAAAAGAGATAAGTATGCCCAGCCTCAGTTTTACTAGGAATATAAGGTTTATGTAGTTTTATTTTTTTTTCTCAATCAGGACCCCTCAGTTTAATAGAGCTCTAAATTTGGGGAAAAGGCTCAATAAATGTCACTTTTAATCTTATTGATCAGCTAAATTGCTAGTGTTTTGGGTGCGTTACAATGAACAGCTTCTAATAAACCGATCTCACCGCGAAATTAAGGGGAGAGGACTGGAAAAGGCCAGACCTGGCAGTGGCAAGAACAGATTATAGCATCGTCAGAGAATGAGAGTACATCAGCCACCATGAGTGTACATCACACGCAGTCCATGTGTGGGACGCACTCAGTCTTTCATTACTTGATCTGTATTCCAAACACAAGGTTGTCACCCACACTTGTCACTAAAGGTGCTTTTTTTTTGGGGGTGAAATTTGAAGATCCTTTCACTTCTTACGCACGTCTTTCACCGAGTCACACGGCTGACCTGTCAAAGCGACATAAAAACCGTGGCATGTTGAGAAACACGAAACGTGTCGAGAGAAAAAAAGCCTTTTGACGGTTTATATAGAGTAAGCTCAGTGTTTCTGTGACAAGTGATTTAAATAGGAAGTTTAAACCCCTTTTAATGTCTTTTAACTTCGTTTCCATGGAGATGGACCTCTTAATCTCATAGGATGATGGAGGAGTAGCAAAACAAACAAAGTTCTGTGTGTGTGACTGAAAATAAGGAAGTCAAACTACTCTAAAGCAAATTATAAAACAAGGTTTATGACTCGAGGCTTTGTTTAAGTCTTCATAATCCACTTCCAGGCACAAATAAAACAACTGTTTAATTTGAACAATTCTTCCTCGTTTCCCCTGCAAACTATGAAACACAGCGAGGGGCACAGTTGGTGATGATCTGTAAAAGGTCACACAGATTTTTATCGTGCTGGGAGAGATTGAGCTACAAACCTGCTAAGCACCGTGTTGGAAGCGTTCCTAGAAATTGAGATTGCAGCGTCTTACTGATCGACTCCGCTGACTGTTAAACACAGCAGAGGTTCCCCCCTTAAACTCTTCCTGAAAAGCAAATTGTTGGGAGGGTTTGAAAGGAGCCTGTAGATTTTTAGCATCGTTGTGAAGGCCTTAGCTTAATCCATTTTAGACATTATCTGTGTGGTGTTTTTTCTTGGCCCCTATTTGAAGATTTAGAATTGTTCTGCTTTTGGAAGGAAAATGTGCTACGTTGTTAAACAACCGATTGATCTCCAGAGTCTTTGGTTTCATCTGTTCTGAACCATTAGCCAACAAGTAAATGCCTCTTATTAAGGCCAGGGTGGGCCAAGACACGCTGAGAGGTAGGTCCGGTCTTCTTTTAATTTGCTGAAGGTATTGACTGACCAGAGGATCGGTAATGTAATCTGCATGGCAGAATCTTAGTATGGATCTACACTGAAGAATGATTAGTACAAGCGAGCGGCGTTGAGAAGACTGCGGCGAAAGTGAAAGCAACAGTGGAAAGTGAAGCAAGACCCGAGTGAAGTCAAAGTAGGAGATAATGGCAGCAGCCTGAGAGGAAGAGGGAGTCTGTTTTTTTTTTTGTTTTCTTTGGAGAATGACAGAGAGGGACAGAGCTTGAAGCACGGCTTTTACAGAAAAAGGGATTCAGATGGTCTCCATCACTGAAGGGAGTGAAGGTTTGTGCGTCTATCACCTCTAAATTGCTAAGGTAAGGGCTTTGCATAGACGGCAGGTCAAAAGTAGAAAATGTTCTTAATAAGACAGCCCGAGTCATCCAAATTACAAATAATTCGTAGCTGAGCACCTCTGAAGCAGCCTGTTTTTGGGGCAGTTTCTTTTAATAACCCAACAAGATACATAAAGCTTTTAAAAAATGTCACAAACTGTTTCTTTCCTCTGCATTGCTTACTTAAGCAAAGCAACTGGTGTCTGCCAAATGCATTGTTGTTAATTTTGCAAGCTACGTTTTAGTCAACTTCATGTCACAAGCAATGGTTTTTGTTTTTTTCTGTGACGCTTTTTGCTTCAAAAAAAAGTTGGTGCTCTCTGCGCAGATGCTGAATAGCTTTTGCAGTTTGCATTAAATTCATCTAAAACAGTTGGTTGTGATTTAGGAGATGCCAGAAATGTGATGCCAGAAGATTCGGAATCTTAGAACATTATTGTGCAACATGCTGTTGTGCCAACAGGCTACAGACTTTGCCAGACTACCAAAATCAATCAGCGAGCTCTCTTTGTTGGGTTTTGCAGAGCGATATTGGCAGAAAATCGGTTCATATAAATAATCTAAGAAAGCTAAGCATACTGTTCATGTGGGGCATTCGCACAAGGAACATTATTATTGAGGAGCCCGCTTTGTGCAATCCTTCAGCACACAGAGAGCTGTGCAGGAAATCTCTTTTAAATGGTAATATGTTGCTCATTACACAAATACATGTACACAATGAGCCGGTGCTTTTTGAGTCTTTGTGCTATTTGTGTATGCGTGGTGTTGCAGACAGACTGGCTAGGAAGGTGGAGCACTCAGGGACAAAAGCGAGGTAGATGGAATCACGCTGTCAGTCAGCTATGATGAAATGCCTGCAGGGTTGTAACACCGCACGCAAACACGGGGCTCGGACTCATGGGGCGAGCTGCCACGAATGCAAACATACAGATAATGGACAGATGGTGATGTCTTATGCATGTACTCCTGCCCTGTCTCAATAAATTGGCAGAAAGCACACTCCGTTTTTTCCAGGTGGAATGATGTGCACTGTAATATATGTGCAGATTTGACATGTGTAGTTGCAGTGGCGACTTAAATAAGAAGACTAGAGCAGTCCAGGTTTCTGACTGCCAAAACAACCTTCTTTGTAATTTATGTGATATGCTTTAGGATGATTGTATTTCCAAATGTAAAATAACATAATTGGATTCGAGGTATATAATAATAATGATAGACAGAAATTTGATGCGGCACGAGAAATGTAGACAAATCGCTAGAACACTTAAAAAACACAAAAACATATACATATATATATATATATATATATATATATATATATATATATATATATATATATATATGAGAACAGGTGCACATTCTTAAGTGTTTAACACGCTGGGCTTTATTGGCCATGAATAATCGAACAATACATGAACGTTTGAAAAGACCCCATACCTGTTTAACGTCAAAAGTACCGTAAGTGGCCCAAGGCTAAATCTACATCAGATACATTTTGCAGCCAGGCTATAAAAGAATAGAGGCTATAAAAGAATAGAAATTGCAATTTTACCATGATGTGCAGAACAAATATTCTCCATAGTGCCATGGTTAAATAGATTATTTAGCAACAGAAAGGACGTTTGGGGTGAGTTTCAGAAGTTGTACTGTTTTCTAATGGGTACTTGGGTACCAGCGTTTACAGTAGTATGAACCACCACCACTGGCGCCTATCCTCCTGCTGCTTACTGCGATGTGCAGTATACGTATAACTCCAAATAAAATCATTTAGTTTAGGCTTACTTAGGGAAGGAAGAAAAACATAAAATAACAGTATATTTGGTATTATCTATGACTTTTCCCTTGGATTGTTGGCCAGTGATGATATGCTCACCAAGACTATGAGTAATTGTTAAAACCCACCAGATTGTGGATCTGGCTTGGGTACAATTGTGCTAAAATTTTAAGAACCCTTTTCGGACTATAGTCCAAAAAGGCATCATTGTATGCCTCCCCACTAATCAGACCAGGTAGAGTTCTTAAAAACTGAAAAGTAACAGAAGTAATAACCCCCTTTGTTAAGACGTGGGGGTTTCAATAAAAAAATACACTGCTCAAAAAAAATAAAGGCAACACTTAAAAAACACAATATAACTCAAATCGAACTTCTTTAAAGTCACACTGTCCACGTAGGAAACAAAACTGATAGAAAATCAATTTTACATGCCTTTGTGCAAATGCAAGTGGAAATCTTTGGGGATTGGCAAGACACACTCAATAGAGGAGTGGTTCTGTAGGTGGGGAGCCTTCTCAGTACTTATGCTTTCTGGCTGATGTTTTGGTCTCTTTTGAATGTTGGTGGTACTTTCACACTCGTGGTAGCATGAGACGGACACAGCTGGCTCAGGTAGTGCAGCTCACCCAGGATGGCAGATAAATGCGAGCCGGGGTAAGAAGGTTTGGTGTGTCTTTCAGCGTAGCGTCCAGAGCCTGGAGGCGCTACCAGGAGAAAGGCCAGTACACCAGGAGAGGCCGCAGGAGGGCAACAGCCCAGGAGAAGGACCGCTACCTCCGCCTTTGTGCATGGAGAAACAGGAGGAGTACTGCTACAGCCCTGCAAAATGACCCCCAAAATATCTGCACAAACTGTTAGAAACCACCTCCATGAGGATTGTATATTTAATTTCCCTTTGGGATAAATAAAGTATTTTTGATTTATTTATTTTGATTGATTGATTGATGAGGGCCTGACGTCCCCTGTGCTCACAACTAAACATTGTGCAGGACGGTTGACATTTGCCAGAGAACACAAGGATTGGCAAATTCGCCACTGGCGCCCTGTGCTCTTCACAGATGAAATCAGGTTCACACTGAGCAGATGTAGCTGACATAACAGAGTCTGGAGACACCGTGGAGAGCGATCTGTTTCCTGCAACATCTTTCAGCATGACCGGTTTAGCAGTAATTGTGTGGGGTGGCCTTTAATCGGAGGGCCACACAGCCCTCCATTTGTTTGCCAGAGGTAGAGTGACTGCCATTGGTTACCGAGATGAGGTAACCCCTTGTGAAACCATATGCTGGTGCAGTTGGCTCTGGGTTCCTCCTGATGTAGGACAATGCTAGAACTCATGTGGCTGGGGTGTGTCAGCAGTTCCTGCAAGTTGAAAACATTGAAGCAATGGCCTGCCCGCTCCCCAGACCTGAATCCATTTGAGCACATCTGGGACGGTGCACCACAGACTATCCAGGAGTTGGAGGATGCTTTGGTCCAGGTCTAGGAGGAGACCCCTCAGGAGACCATCTGCCGTCTCATCAGGAGCATGCCCGGGCATTGTAGGGAGGTCATACAGGCACGTGGAGGCCACACGTGCCTCATTTTGACTAGTTTTAAGGACATTACATCAAAGTTGTGGGATTTTCCTGTCAGCACATTCAACTTTGTTTAGACCAAAGTATTCAATGACAATATATCCTTCATTCAGATCTAGGTTGTGTTTTTGAGTGTTCCCTTTAGTTTAGGTTTTTTTTTTTTCTCATTTTTTTGAGCAGTGCAGGAATTAATCTGCATGAAGGTCTGTTTGACCTTTGCCTGATGGATTGTGCTCCCGTCGTAAAGTTTAACAAATTGATCAATTAACAGCTCTCTAAAACTGTGTCATAGCCTTGTGGTATGTTTGAAGACTGAAAGGTTTTGATTTAAACCTTTTAGGAACAAGCCGAGGTAGCAGAGATTGTGAGTAGTAACTAACTGATGAAAATACATTCAAACCAAAATCAAGTTTTTTTCCAAACAAAGCAAAAAGGTAGCTCCATTCCACATTGTCAAAGGCTCCTCTGCATTCAGAGTAAGAATACATTCAGGTATGTTATCAAAACGCTTGTACAGAATGTTAAGGAGTACTGACTGCTTTCATGAAAAACTCATTTGAAGAAATTACTTCAAATTCTATGCTCTTATTTTTTTCACTTATTTCTGTCTTTTCTACTCAATTCTCATCTTCTCTCTTTTTTTTGCAACCCTCTGTGTGTTTGTTTGTCTATAGATGAACAATTCTTCTCTAAATGGATTTTTGCCAGTTGGTGGTTAACTCAGATTGGCTTTTTTTTTTTATTGTCCCCCACGGTCCCGCCTCTGTTGGTCAAGTCCTCTGTCCTGAATCTTCTTCTGATTAACGTCAGTTATTAGCTTTAATGAGCTGC
Source organism: Orestias chungarensis (assembly GCA_032876305.1). Taxonomy (NCBI): domain Eukaryota; kingdom Metazoa; phylum Chordata; class Actinopteri; order Cyprinodontiformes; family Cyprinodontidae; genus Orestias; species Orestias chungarensis. Next base: position 955,238 of record JAVLVB010001196.1, read on the forward strand.
TTAGTGATTGCCCATGCTCTGCTGCTGACATCCAGCAGGGACACTGTGCTTTCTGATTTGTTCTTTATCTGCTTTTGCTTTGTCTATTTCCTCCTACTTTAATCATTGGGGCTAGATTATCGGCGCAGTGTGGGCATTGTTTTCTCCGAGACAGTAAGAGATTTGTTCTTCAATTTTCTTTGACCGTGTCGCTCTTTGTCTCTCTATTGGCTTGAGAAATGCCCCACTTCTCTATTTGGTTTAGATTTGGTTTCTGAGGTAAGTAATAGCATTGGAATAGCCGAAATTAAATCAGCATTGTGGTTGTGACCCCTCTGTGTCTATCTCCCTCTAGATTCTGAAGTATAAACTTTTCATTCCCTTCAAATACATTGTTAGACTTTTGATGGCCGCCGCTTTTATATTTACGTTCTGCCTTTGTCACCTCAAAGACGTAACGCGCAGCATCTTATCCCTAATTCGAACAGTGGAAACTCATTACAAGACATAATAGAAATATTTCATTCCTATTTGTTTAGTTCAAAGAAGGTTGTTATTGTCTTTCTCAGAGAAACGGCTCTGCACTTTGCATCTGTCTTGGACGATACATTTCATGGATGAGGTTGATTATTGTTGAACTTCACCGTTTTCTATCTATAAATGATTCACAAATTTAGGACAGTAAAGGAAAATGAAATATCTTTTTTTAATTTATTGCCTATTTTTCAAGATTTAGCTGCAACTGGCTTGAACAAATAGCTGAATGCAACATAACTATTATCCTCGTGATGAAACATGAATGTTGCTTCTCTTTAAAGCATGAACGTGAAGTTGGAAATACTGATGCTTGCACGCAATCACAGAGAACATAACTGGATTTACAAATGATAGTGATTTGCTTTACAAAAGTAATTATTCAAATTCCTTTCTACATTTTCTGACGACGATCCAGTGAAGCACACCTGGGAGCTTCTCAATGAGGCTACTTGTCATAAGTTAGTCCCCGGGTTTCTTCCTGCAAGTTATACCTTTCTTTCCATAATGCCATGTCTTTTAGAGCACCTACACTTGGACAGGTATGTCTTTAATGCCCCAGCGCTCCTTCTTTAATGCATTTGACCTTACCTCATAGACATGCCAAGAAAGACAAAACATATACATCACTTAACTTAAAGGGTTTGATTCCTTTCCACAAAACACGTTCTTGACTGGAGATGTACTAGGGTCCTCTAACAGACCAAGTTACTAAATTTGAGTCAGTTTTTCAAAGCGTGGTATGTATTGAAACTGGGTAAAACACAATGCTGAGCATCAGTTGCTGTATTACCAAGATCAAGATAAACTGTGTAACTAAAATAGCAACCAGTGGAAGTAATTGAGTTGAAGCTTCTTGCAAATATTGTTTTAAAGCATCACATAGTGTTCCCTTCTGTAAACCGTTGGTAGAGCATAACTTATGCCTTGTTTTTTATCAGATTATTTTATTTACATTCTCATTTGTGCATCGTTTGTCATATGTACGATAATAGCCGCTGCCCAGTTCCATATGAAAAGATGACCTTATATTCTTTTTAAAATGTTGTTTTTCATGTCTGTAGAATTTGGTTTGCTAGATTGAAAATGTCTTTTTTTTTTTTTTTAGTCACGTTTAATATCTGCTGCACCTCTGAAGCATCAAACGTTTACGGCTGAAAGCTTCGTTTACAGCGAGGGAAGCAAAACAAAAAAAATAAAGAATCTCCATTCCTCAAAAGCAAATTCATGTATTAGGGCTTTGGGATTTCTTCTTAGCAGTCAAGAGTTGCTGGTATGCTAACACGAAGAAAATGTTGAAGTCCTGAACACGCTTTTCTTTTCCAGGATTAGTCCCTTGATGTTTTTTTTTTTTTTTGTTAAAATACAATGGGATATAGTAACAGTCAGATACACGGTTGTCATTGCTCGACATGTGAGATATATAAGGCTTAAAATCTCTGGTTTTGCTTTCATCTGGATCTGGCCTGATCCTAATATCTCATTATTACCAAAGGTTCTCTCATCCCTCAAGATAAAAAGCAATGGAGCGCCTAAATGATCCCAAGAAATAGTTCTGTCAAAAAATGATTTATCCTCTATGAATAATCACAGAGGTTATTGAATATTTTTAGATTAACTTAATTACTTGACTATAAAAAGCCATAAATTGAAGCTCTCTGCAGCGAGAGGCCTCAGATCTCCGCGAGTCTCTACTTTCCGTGTCAGCCGCGTGATCGCAAGGGGGGGGAAAAATAGTTTTATCATTCTGTCACCAGCGAGAGGTTTTCCGCTCGACCTGACGCAATTGGAGGCAATTGTAAACGCTCATCTCACCTCGCCGCCTCCCGGTCGGCGCGTGGCGTTTTAGATTGCGTCAGGTGCGTGCGCGCGGGACGTGCACACGCATACCAAAACAGAAATTACATTGTAACGTGCTCCGACGCAGACATTTCTTCCACAAATGGCGCCGCGTGTTCTCTGTTCATGTCTGTGTGTTAATGTGTCTGGTGGCGCTAATAATGTCTGCTTGGTACGTCTCCCCTAATGCTTTATATCCTTAACTAAGCTCGCCGATTACATACGCTGTTAAACGAGATGATCTTTCGCTTACATATCTCCCAGTAAGTAAATCTTTGGAGCTTTTAAGCAGAAAGAATTTTGTAAATATGAAACTTACAGAAGTTTCATGTGTGACTCTATATCGGCCTATATATGCCTGTCACAGTGATGAGGGAATTATCTCCATGAGCTAAAATAAGACCCAGGCCGTTGGTTTTATTAAATGTTATTAAAGCTTTAATTAAATTCCTGTTGGAGATAGAAGCACCTGATCACAAAAGCAGAGCCATGCATGAGTCACCTTTTGACAAAGTGCACCTGGAATACCGCCAGCATTCCTGTGTAGTACAGATAGAATATCTAAGAAAGCAAAATCAGCAAAGAAGCACTAAGAAAGTAATCATCCTTTCATCACCCCGTTGAGCTAAACCTATAGTTTTTGCCCATTCATTCTTGCCAAACAGCTCAAGCTCAGTTAGATTAGATAGAGTTTTTAGTTTTTAGTTCTTGCCATAGGTTCTTGATTGGGTTTGGCTCCAGATTTGACATTGCTACTATAAAACATGAATATGGTCTGTTTTAAACCATTCCATTGCAGCCCTGGCTTTTATGTTTAGGGCTTCTGTCCTTGTTAGTTCTCTCCCACTCATACCCGTTTTTGTTTTAGCCACAAAGTGACCAAAGCACCTTCTGCCACATGTTTGCTGTAATTATAAACATCCTTTTTGTTTTAAGAAATGTTAAAAGACTTAACATAATCAACAAAGTCTATACCCTTACTTCTTAAAGCGGATGCAGAATTGTCAATATTTCTTCATTTATCTTTCCAGCAACTAACAAGCTCTGTCTCAGAGATGAATCATGAGTTTTATAAACGCCCAATGGTCCAAATATCCATAATATAAATGACAAGCTCGAGCCTCTATTCCTTCATTTAGAAAACCCAGTGACTTAAAGATTTTCGCGAACCCGACTTTGTCCCTCCTAGTGACAAATAGCTTTAGGATTGCTGTCATGTTTGCACGCTTTTTCACCGGTTATCAATTACAAGGCCCACCAGGAACAACTCTGTTGCTCCCGTTATGATTTGTGACATCGATCGGTCTCTTTCTTTTATCCGTGTTAGCGGTGTGGAATTTTGCTGCTGTGGGGG
>JAVLVB010001196.1:971038-984515 GCA_032876305.1 Orestias chungarensis
TCCCGTCAGGAAAATTTGATCAATTGCGTTGAGAGACCAGCTGACCAGATCCATTATTTTCGGTTTCGGAAGATATGTAAAAAGATGCTCCAAAAGAGAATGAAAGACACAAACACAGGGCTGAAGCAGGATAGATAAGGGTAAGGTCGGGAGACAGAGAGAAACGCGTCCGCCTTCTTCGAGAGCTAGAAAGAAGTTTCTTAATATTGATGGAAAACGTGTTTACCGGGGAGTTTTGATCAACTCTGACAACTTCCCCGTCCCTGCCAAATAAAAGCTTGCCCGTCACATTTCAATTGCTTTTTTTTTATAGCTTGAAATAATTTTGATATGCATGCATTGAGACACAGCCCAGTGGATGGTAAAGCACTGTTTATGAAGAAGAAGTTGCCTGACCAACTATTAAAGAGGGACGCAATTGGACCAAGCTGACTGAGCTGACACGAAGTTAACCCCATTTTTAATCACATCACTCCCAGACTTAAATGTGAAGTGATTTTCTTTTAGCCAAAAATGTTTCTGTTTACGATTAATTATGCATTCCTCTTTAAAAGTCAGTTTCAAAACCTTACATGTAGATTTTTGCTACATGTCATTCAAATGCTATCTGTTGCTGCATTATTGACACGACGCCATGGCAAGATTGCTTTAGCTAAATGGAAGTGTAACTCAGTTCAAGTTCAACAAAACCAATGTGCTTGTAATGGAAGAGGTAGTTTTAGAAGTGTTTTTAATTTTTTTAAATGGTTCGATACTGCAGGCCGATTGGTTACTTGGCAAGAAACCCACTGCTCTAAATGACGTGTGGTGTCGTGTCAATTGAAGGGAAGACTCACAATCTCTTGTATACTTGCATTAATTATTTTTGATGGGCAGGTGTCATGCTATATGCATTCAGTACCTAGAAAAGACACAAAGGTGACATTTTGAAAAGCACAATATTTATCTCCTTCCCTCTGGAGCGTAAGCTGCTCCAGATTTTCAAGGCAACCATCTGTTCCTGGGGTGGCAGCTAGAGATTGGGCTTCCCTGGAGTGCGGACAGGGGTCCAAGGGACAACATCTAGCAGACGGTGGCTAGACCAAACCAGTCAACATGTCTTGTTCTTGTTTTCCCAAGGGTCCCCTAGCATCACCTTCGTCTGTCACTCATCCACCCCTCCCAAACACTAAACCTACACACACAGAAACAGCAACCAACCGATCAGCCATCTGGTGTTTAGTTTTGTACGTGGAACGAAGAACCAATATTTAATTAGATCCCTTTACAGTTTTTACCTTCGTATCCACCTTTATCTTCCGCAATCTGTAACATTTTTGCTTAACCTGCTAAACTAGAGGTTGTTGGAGGTAGCAGTGGACACAGATCCAATGGGGCTAAAAAAAAGTCCTATGCTCCCTCTTATGTTAAAAATGTCTCGCTGAGGTTTCTCCTGTTTTAATATTAGAAAGAAGTTGGACGACAGGTATTGCATTTAGATCCAGTTATGTTGCAAATTTACAGTCTACTTTCAGCAATCACCTGAATTCTTAATGTCTTATAAATGAGAAGCAGATTTCGCATAATTAGAAAGGCCTTCTTTATCCTGGTAGGCTGGCCAGATTTTCTTGGTAATGCATGTAATTTTAGGTGCCCAATGGACTGTCTCAACTAGTACTAATTTTGGGTAATTGAAAGGCATTTCTATATTTTAAACCCAGAATAACTGTATAACAGCAAGTACACATTTGCATTTACAGATTAAAGAATTCTCTACTTTGCTTTTTCTCTCTGACTCCTACACATATAAAATCTTATCTAGACTGCTAACTTCTGCTGTCAAAAAGCATTTCTGTCATTTAATTCTGATCAGATACATGAATTCTTAGACATGTAGCCATTTAACTTTTTTTAAAAGTGCTACTTCTTTCATCTTTACCAAATATTATTGCATCAAGCCTTGACATACACCAATATATGAGGATCACGTTCGTTGATTTCTCAAGTGCATTTAACACAATTTAGCCTGATGTACTTTGTCGGAAACTCTACAAGACACAAGTAGATGCCTCAAAAATCACCACAATAACTACACTAACTACGGCTGAACAGTGCACTGGAGCACCTTAGTTCACTGTACTTTCACAATTTCTTTTCACCCTTTACACTATAGATTATACCTCTTGAGGAAGCTTATTTCTTTTAAAGTTTCCAGGAAGATGACACAGATCTTCTATCAGTCTTTTGTGAAGAGCCTAATCCCTTTTGCCATCATCTGTTTGGGAAGCAGCATCAGAGTCAAGAACCGACAAGGGCTGAACCACTGGTTCCAGAAGGTTGGTTCAGTCCTGAGGACTTCAATGGAACCACCGAAGTTAATAGGGAAAATGATTTACCATAAGGTGAACGGAGTTATGCACTACTGTCATTATTCTCTTCATGAGATTATTTAACTGTCTTCAGTTAGAGGTTGAATGAAATTTGCTACACTACAGACTCCACAAGACCATTCATGCCCACAGCCATCAACACCTACAATAACTTTTTGAATAAGTTTAAATAATAGGAAGAACAACAACCTTTTATTTTGGGATTAATACAACAGTATTAAATTAAAGTTGAAATGAATTGTATACATTCTCCGAGCCGGCAATGCTACCATAAACTACTTTTAATGCTTTGTCTTTAGACCAGTTTGGTCAGTTTTAAACGTGAAGTATAATTCAAAGAAAATACACATTTAACCGATATCAATACGTTTGGAGAGCACTGGTTGTCTATTCGGGTGTAATTAACTGCATCTTTGTCTATGCATCCAAATCTGCTCAGGTTATCACACTCCGCTTTCTTGTCCAGATCCCCAACACCTACAGTAGTAGTGAATGACCAGTGATTGCCCTGTCCTTCAGTACGCTGTGTCCAATAATGTCTAGTCTTTATCTTGACCTGTCATCTCTTTTTACATTCTTTTCTTGACTTTTCACATTTTTTCCCCACTCTCAAACGCATATACCTTCCGCTTCCAGCTCTGTTGTGTTGGTTCTGTCCAGCTTGCTGATAGATATCCGATGTCACAAAAGGAGGCAATCTAAGTCCAATGCTGAGCTATTGTTGTCCCTAATAGAATGGGCTTGGAGGTGAAGAGCACGTATTGATTCAGCTGACTTGGAGAGAAGAAAGAAGAAAGAAAAGGGAACGAACAAAGAAGGAGTGAATGGGAAGCTGTTGACACCTTGTTCAGAAAGAAATTCAGAGATTCCTGTTTATATGATGTGTGTCCACAAAGCCATTTTACTTACGCTTTGTGTGACTTGATAGACAGCTGGAAGGAGAAGAGGAAAAATTTCTGAATAATAAACGAGTTTGTGCCAATTGCCTTGTGTTGCCTCAGATGATCAAAGATCGGACTTGTTGGAGTTGAGAAAGAGAAGATGTGAGAAGAAGAACAGTAGTAAAAGTGGAGGCCAATGAAAAAACATTACAAAAAAGTAACAGACAGGTAGGCATGACAAAAATCTGGAGGAAACCAGAGGGAAACCTAAATTCATAAGAAATGCTGAATACTAAAGATGTGATGGAGGAAAGAGAAGTAGTTTGACAAAACAATCCTCAGTTGACAATAGTCAGCTGCATAAACAAATACTTCAGTTAAGTGTTAGTTGTGTTAAAGATTTTTTTTTACTTGCAAACAGGAGATTACTCAAAGTACCGCTGCTGTTAGATTGTCAACATTGTGTCCCGTTCCACTGTTCGGTACCGTTAATTTTCTTCTGTTGATTTGGAGTTTAGTTTAGACTTGAAAACAACAGCATTCTGTGAGAACCAGCGTTATCTTCAGCAATTGGAGTTTCTGTTGATTTTCTGCTGGGTCGGTCCACACAAGGTAGCCTTCGCTTCCCGTGTGTACTGTACCAATGTGGCTTGACCCTGTTACATTTCAACACTATTCTCTCCTGAAGATTTCTTCGATCAGCTGTGATAACCCTGGCTTCTTAAAGCAGGAACTGGGAGGGAGACGCCAATCCACCTGTGAGGCAATGGGGGTGGTAGGGGGAGTACTTTAGTTGAGACTGGACTTTAGCACATCACCTCTCACCGTGGGGATGGAATCACAGATGGGCCTGACACAAGGGCTTTCACGATGCCTGGTGCAAGTACAGAAACATTTGTTTTACCCTTGCATCTTGAAAGACTTGCGACCTGCAAACAAATGTTGAGGTTTTTGTTTCGTTTGGTGTAGTTCAGTTCCCTTTTTTTTTGGTTCCTGCACTAAAAAGATTCAAAAAGTTACCTGTTTAGCGTGAACCAACAAATCACAAAACTGCACAACTAAATTAGCATGACAGTTGGGGAAATTGCCGTCTAAATTAGGAGTCAAATTTAATGGCAACAACAGGCGGCCATTCAGCCTGAAAAAAATTGTGTGGAAAATCGGCCAGCTTAAAAGTGGCAAAGAGTAACAATGGAGAAAAACATGGCTTAGGATTCCTGCTTAACTTTAATTATCTCAGAGCCTTAAACGATGTTAAATACATCTAGATATTCCAAGCTAGGTTTTAGATCGAGCTTTCACAGTTACTTCCCCTAATTGCTGCTGTCCAAGCAGATAAAAGATTCTTCACTCTTTAAGTAGAAACACTTAAACCCTATCAGTCCATCTTTGAGGATCATTTTGGATTTTTCAAAGGTAGTTATAAAATGTACAAAAGTACTTGGGTCAAACTTGTTGTACGCCAAACATATGGGTGGAAAATGGACAAATCTCTTCAAATGGACTAGAGTTAAGTTTTGATGGTTTAGGAGTTGAGAACTATTGTCAGCTTACCGGATGGTTGTGTGTTGCACCTTTTTCACTTAATAGATGCCTCAATGTGAAACACCCCCAATTTTGCTCCAATTACAATTACATCGATGACCAACGAAGGTGTATCAGGCCTGGACTAAGAGCCCATGTGAGAAAAAGACCGCAGGAAATGGAAGGTGGTGAGAGGAAGGCAGCTGATTAAAGGCAGCAGCTTCAATAATGCAAATGTAATTACTTGCACTGGCCCTCTCACTTGCTTAGCTCCTAACTGCATTTTGGTGAAGTGGTAGGAAAAAAGGAGAAAGCAAAGGAGGCTCAGGGGCAGAATATGGAGGTGGTGAAAAAATGTAAATGAACAGGAAACAAAGTGAAGCTAAAAAGGTGTTTTAGATAGTGGAAGGAGAGGAATTGTAAAACTTAATCACTTCAGGGTTGGATTACGGAGGGTTGATGGGAGGGTGGTGGTAGTGAAAGACGAAATTAAGCTAATGGGTAAACACTGGGGCAAGTGTTTTGTGAGAACGGCAAGAAACAGATATGTTAAAGTAGGCTCCGGTTAATTGTAAATGTGACAGCTGAAGACACATCCTGTCATAGCCACTCGCTTCTCACGTAGTCAAGGCGAGGAATACCGTAATACCCCGTGTCACTCGTGTTAGAGGACCGCTTCAAAACAAACCAAATTAATGATGTTTAAAAGAGAAATACTTTCATTTGATTAATTTACCTTCTCAGAATGTGTTAGCATCTTAAAATAAGTTACCTGTATCTAAAATGGGACAGGGAACAGTTATTCATTCTCTTGCTAAATCTACAGTAGTAGTTATGCTGTTTCCAACGGTTATTCAATTTTTTTGGCAGGAGCTTTTGGTTACACTTTAAAAAGTGGGGCAAACATTTGATAGACTGGTATTTGCTGCCCTATTGGTTGGGCTATCTGCTCCTGTAGCTTTTCTGAGGTTGTATGCTTAGCATACAAAGCCCACTTAAGAAGTGCTAATATATTAGGGGATTAATTGGTTCTATAGGTGTAAAGTTGAGTTCAATGTAAGGATCCATTGCTCAAAGTGCTGCTGCTACTTTTGGCCTTCTGAGGTTCCTCCTTTAATATTAAATAAGGCGTCGTCGGATAGCGTCGTTAGCTGTATAACCAGAACATATGCTTCAATAAATCGCATGCTGCAGTGTCTGACAGCACCTTATAGGGTCAAAAAAAACAAACGGCTTGAGATGCTTTTTTTTCTTCTTTTTGTAAATGATTCCTGCTGCAACAATCCTCCATCATATTCTCTCTCCACCCCCTGCCATCCCCCCATCGCCGCTTCTCTCCATCTGCGGGGTTGTTTGCTTCATCAGCTGTTCTTCAGCCACGCCAAAATGACCCCTCCAGGAAACGTAATCCTCATCGCGTACGTGCATCCGAGCGCACACGCACACACTTCAAACGCCCATGGCTGATCCCACACGGATTGCATTTTGCAAACTCAACCGTCTGACTCTGCGTGATTATGATCATGCTTATTATCACACACACACACACACACACACACACACACACACACACACACACACACACGTATATATATATATATATTTATATCTATTTATTTATTTATTTTGTTTTTTAAAGAGATAAGTACCAAAATAGACTTTAAACATTAAGAATATATATCTTTTCATTGGGTTTTTTTGTCTGATGAGCCGCAAATATTTAAATAGCCGCCATAAATCGTGCAAGTTAGCTTTGGACATAACTAGGGCCTTAGTATGGTAAGCTGGATAGATGGTTTTAAGTGAATTTCTCCTTCTTTTTCTTGGCTTCTTAATTGTCGAAGGCCAGATCTGTCTTTGTTTTGTTGTGCCAATTTCTGAAGCCATCCTTTTTCCTTCATTCACACCGTTAGAAGATGCTTCAGCCTCGTTGTGAGCTGTGAAATTGCCTCCGTCAGACACTTGATATCCGTAATAGCCTCTGAACTTTGGTGAGAATGTATTGTTAAACTGAGAGTGTGAAATCTTCAGTGGGTTTTTGTTGTGTGCTGCGAAACGCTGACCCCCGGGGGTGGCTGCACAACATCGCTCTGAAGGGAACTATGCTCGCCCTCGCCAACCGTTGCCGGATTTTGCGGCAAGTTTGAGAAATTTTATTTTAACGTCACACAAGATGTTAAAATAAAATAAAAGCTGTGATTTTGTTTTGTTTTGGCTACCATCTGTTTAACCCAAGTTCAGAGATTTGCTTTCTGTTCCTGTAATAGTTGATGTCTGTTGGTAAGCCTCGTAAAGGCCGCAGAAAGAGTTCACAGAAGTCTTAAACTCCAAGCGCATCAAACAAGCCCGCTATCTAAAGTAATATTATTGTTCTAGACAGAGTCCAAGTCTACATTAACTCTCTTTGATTTCTGTCTTCTCCTCAGGACAACTATACATTTGCTCAGCCAGGCATTCAAAAGAAAGTAAAGGCCCTCGGGGAACTGGTCAGCAGGATTGATGGTGAGTCATCTGCTTTGCTAACTTTCATCCATCCCTCCACCTGTCCTTTAAAATCCTTTTTATTTTTATTTTATGTTTTAACTTCCATTGTGAGTTGATTTCCGCTCAGTGCTTTATGTCTTTATTGTTGCTGATTGTTTTCTTTGGTCTGTGGTTAAATTTTTCTGTTTGACAGAAGTGAGACTTATATACTTTCATAATCATGGCTCAAGATCAGCAGAATGTTTATGAAACTTAACTTAATCTATGCCTTTGAAGTCATTCAAAGAAAAATTTAGAAAATATCTCTAATGCGCAGATTAGACTTAAATAGGAAAATTCCTCCAAGTATTAGTGTTTTTGAAGTATTTTCCCATTTTTACATAGCTGTTGACCATTGCAATACTTTCTAGCATCTTGCAGAGCTATAAAATCTCCCAGAATTTAATTTTTGCTTTAAACAAATCTCAGTTTTGCTTTCATGTTGCGAACGTCCCTTCTCCTGACTGCTGCTTTTGTCAAAGGTCTTATGTAATCCTAATCTTAAAACTACGGCTATGACAGAATGCTTAAATATAGCTTAAGATGGTACACACCTATTCTAATATTTATATCACTTAATTTCTTTTAGGAATACTAGTAGTACCAAAGATTTTTTATTTTTTGCTTCAACTTTGAATGGCTTTAAGCTGCTTTTAATAGCGCGGCTCTGATATCGTTTCCAGCTCCTTTGCATTCCCCTCAACTGTCATCAAAAGTCTGCATGCAAAGACGAGGCCGACTGGGGTCCCAGAAGATAATACATTCAAACCGACTGGACTCATCCACGGTTTAATTTCTCACACTTAGTTAACATTATGTGTTAATAACCAAAGCTGCCCTTTCCTCTCTGTCTTATCTTTTTTTTTTTTTTTTTTTTGAGTCCCAGAGGTGAGGCGCGGGGGAAGCTTCTCTTTTTAACACCTTACGCACACCAGGCGTATGCGGCCGTACATGATGCATTGTGCGAAACACGGCCTTATCACAGCAAGCTTTCTGTCGAGTGACCATGTTCTCTGCGGCCTGCAACGCCGTCCCGCGCTCTCCTGTCACCCGCTCTGTCAGCCAGAGGGCGAGGAGGACTCGCCCGCTGCATTTAAATGGAATGGGGAAAGTGTGCGTGCGCGTGCAGTGAGTGTGGTTTTCAGTAAAAGTTAGAAGGTGTCATACGGGTTTTGCAAAAAATAAAAAGAAAGAAAACCCTTGGAATTTTTAGCAGACATCGCCCGCAGGAGACTTGAAGACCAGATGAGTCTGAGCCTAAATTACAGACGCATCTAAAGACTAATATAACACATTATTTATTGGTTGGCTTTTTTAGTTGCTCCCTTGATGAGCAAACATGAAAACAAAGGAGTAATTTTGGTCGATTTAAAATCCCAAAATGTAACGGAATGAACATCTTGTTCATATATGCAAGTAGAAGTATATGGACAGAAGCGATTGAAAATCTAAACTGGTGTTATAACACGATTATTATTTACGCACTTATGACATATTACAATCACAGCAAAAGGATGTCCTAATTACAGTGCTTTAATATTTGTCAAAGTATTCACCCAGATATAGATTTCAGGTTAATATATGTATAAAGTGGCCATTATCTTGCGAGTGGAGTGGCTTAAAATCCCTCTGACCACTGAGCAGGACGCAAAAGGAGGTCTTACACCGAACTAATAAATTATTGTGATCTAACACCAGGTGGTTCAGTTTCATTGTCCGACCCCTGTAGATACCTATACCGTTAAATGTCTGTTTATTACGACCCCAAAATTTTTTTTAAATTATTTATTTGAATTGTGTGATAGACGATTGCTCTGCTCAGTTCAGCCATTATCATTAATCAAAGAACAAATCAAGTGTGTGGGCGCACGATATGTCGTCATTAACATTGGTATTGGTCCGACAAGTAAAACTTTCCCGATATTAATAACCGATACTTATACTTATCTTTTTGCTCCCTGTGTTAGCGTTTTTTTCTGGGAGCGTGTTGATCACGTGGCCATTTTATTTATCTTTTGGTCCCGTGACAGTGATGTGGATGGCGCGATTGTGGTGTCGGTCATCTGTTTTCAAGGCGTCGAAGCGACAGAGGAAATATTTACAGTACTGGTACATGTCAGGTTTGAGCCACAACAGCAGTATGAATATCGGATAAGCGGTATCAGCCCAATTTTTCATGTATGTGCAAACCTAGTCAAGAGTTCCTTTTGGGAAGACTTCTAGAGATCAACGGCTATTCAGAGTGTTGTACTTTGTTTTTTTAGCATTTCGGTCACCAAATGTGCAATCTTGGTTAAGACATACTCCAGAAGATGTGTAGCTCTAATTTTTACACATGTTAGTTCTCTTATTGGGGGAAAAAATTGATTTTTCTTTCTAATTTATAAGCACTGCGTTGCAGGGGTCTTTTTACTACAATCTGTTCTAATGTTTAGCAGTATTGTGATAAAATGTGAACAAGTGAAGTCGATATGAAAACGTTTTGTACTGAATCTAAAGCCAGTCTTATCACATAGCTAATAGCCTTCCCTCCGTCTTTGCAGACGTCAACATAAAAAAAAAAAAAAATTTAAAAAAAAAATCACAACACATTTACTGTATCTCCTCCATAAGTGCCCTGTCATCATAGCTGTGGCAGAGACATTTCATACCCAGCTTGCTTGACATTACCAGCCCTAATGAGATCACAGATACCTCTTATCTCGTGTTACGGGATTGTTTTTCGCCGCGCTGTCGACATAGCATCTGTTCTGGGAACAATAACCTCTCGTCTGCTCCAAAATTACCTATCAGCACTTATCAGATGCAGGGCTATCCGGGCTGTTGTTGGTTTTCGATAAAAGTTGGGGCCTTCTGACAACGGGAGGCTGATTTGCCGGAACGGTACGTTTCACGCTGCGAACACAAATCCAACTTAAAGGGATTTAACCGCCTCTCCGTAATTGTTGTATTCAGTTTTTCCTTAGTGGGTCTGAGAATTTGAATCCTTTCAGTTCCGAGAGTTTGTTCTTCAGTCTTGCTGAACCCTGAGTAACATATGGATTTGTCTTTAGTAGGCCTTTTAACCTTCTAGACGTGTTAAAATACTGCTGCACCTGCTGCTATTAATCAGCACTATTCTCCTTTATGGATCTGGTACAGAAGAGATTCCTAGCAACATAATCTGTTTGCCATATAAGTCTCATTTTGGAAAAAAATAATCATGATATACGTGCGTACAAAATATCACTACGTTTTAGTAGGAAGTCAAAAACGAATAAAATCACACATGCGATATAACAGATTTACTTAAAGCAATTTTTACTCACCGTTTTAAAGGTTTCAGCATGACCGCAGCATAAATTAATTAGTTTCATTCCCTCAATTTTGGGCTTTCTTTTTCTCTCGCCTGGAAATGTTTCCCGGATAGATGGGGAAACACATCAAAGGGTGCTTTCACACAGCTGACCAGCAGTGGGCAGCAACAAGTGGGAGACAGGCTGTGCTGGTTCCTTTCAAAAGGATCCTGCAGTGACTTCCGAATGCTATAACAGACAATGTCCACAAGTTTTGAATAGGTTTTGTTTAAAGTCCGATAAAAATGGCCACTTCTTTTCTTTAAATCCAAGATTTTCTGACGCAAGATTGCACAACATTCCCTTTTTCCCCTGCTCCTTTTAAATCTTAGGTTTGGTTCACACAGAGTCCTTGCCTTTGAAATCCCTTTTTGTTTCCCCGTGCCCGTCCGTCAGACTAACCCTCTGTGTAATTATCTACTTGTACTAATAACTCCAACTCCCATTAGCCTTGCTCGACGCCTAGCGAGCGCGTCGCCTCCAAAGACAACAACCACTTTGTCGGCACGCAGCGTTCCTCTGATCTCCTCGTCTCTTTTATCATTTGTTGCATGCTAGTGCATTAGTACGAGTTCATCTACATGCAAAGCGCCCCAAGGTGAATCCGTCGACGCTAATGAAAACGTGCGTCCGCAACATACTCGCTAATCCTGAATCTGTGCTGTTATTGTAATCATCGGATAAAAAGAAACCCTCGCATATGTGTGTGGGTTTGAAAAGGATGATTAACCTTCCTGTGGCATTAGTAGATGGTCGCATTGACCGTGTAAGTGACTGACTTTGAATCTGTGTATGTTCTATTTTTAGAATCAGCAGAAGGTTTCCTTTTGAAACCAGACCCTTCCTTTCAAAGCCTCACGCTAAGGGTCCGCTTCGGTGCCTTGTAAGCTGACCTGAGGGTCAGTTACTCAATTTCTCCATCTCTTCCCACGCAGTCCTCCACAGTCTTCAGAGATCGCCCTTTGCTCAACACACTGAGTTGGAAGTGTTCTCTGATGTATTTCAAGAGATTTACAGACATCTTAACACACTTTTTTGTTGTTGTTGTTGTTTTTTCTTCCCCCGATCTGTTATCTAAAGCTTTCTCCAAGTTTTGTTGGTTTCAGCTAAATAACAAGAAAAACCTGATATCACGATCACTGCTAAAAGAAGGGGGTTTGTCTAAACACACATATCATAAAAATAGGGATAATCTGTTCTAACACCAAAACAAGCATAAAAGCATTGAAAGTAATAGCGAGTAATTTATGTTCAACATGGAAAAAGGAAAGCTCAATGTACAAAGAGCTGGTTTTCTTCGTTGTGGGCCGTTGCAGCCTTGGTTAACGATTGTGTGAAAATGAACAAGCCTCTGAAGTGCTAGGCTAACTCGCTAACACGTTAATGCTCTGTTTTGATGTGATAACTTGGAAAGCAGCACCATATCTGAGAAACACCCACCCCCCCCACCCCCCCAAAAAAATTTAATGTTTTATCATGTTCTACATACAGAAATGTCATTTTGCAATGTGTGACCAGACCGCAAACCACGGCCTTATATAAACCAGTAGTTTGACCTCGAAAACCAGGTAACATCTCATCAGTGCCAGCTTGTGAGAAATAGCTTGCAGTCCGCCAAACATGTAAGCGAGTACAGTCATTTCATAAATACAGTGTTTTGGGGTTAAATACATTCCAATAAAAACACCATACAACTACCGATTGATTGTGATTTGGGATGTTTGCAGCACATGACTTCTCAAGCTGCGTCAGTTATCACCACTTAGTGTAAGGAATTGCTTGCAAAGAGAGCAGGGTCAACTGGTTTATGTATTTAATATGGCTAACAACAAGCACAGCCCATAAAGGTTATAGTGACAGAAAAAAAAGGAGGAATGTGTCAACAGCCCCGAAGTGGAGAACGATGGGGGCGGTGAAATTGGAAGTGTGTGTGTGGGGGGTAAAAGTCTTAACTGTAATTACGTGTTTTACCATGCTGACTGTCGTATCGGCCTGATTCGGCCTCATCGGCACAAAGCCTGAGAGACGCTCACTGTAGAAACTCTGACCTGTCCAACTAGCCGCAGGCTACAGTCCCACTGAGGAGTGCAGAGGAGGAGGATCAACGCTAAGGCCTCTGTTTGAAACGTTAACCAACACCGAGCTGGAGGACAAGATAGAGTCATCGTCAGTCATTGTCTGGGAGACGTGTCTTTCTCAGCCTCCCTGAGCCTTGATAACAACCCCACTCAGCATGCTCAGCGTTGTCCAGGCAGCCCATGAGTAATAAGGTTCAACTTTCATAACTTTTCTACTTCAACTTTCCCCCTTTTTTTTATTGTATTTAACAATGTCCAATATTCCTCCGTCTTTTCTGTGATATAACAAATAACCCCGACCCTCCATCAAAACCACCAGCACACCCCTTTTTTTTTTTTCCTCCTCTGCGTTCGCAGAAGCCGCTAATATTAGGAAGAGCAAGTTCATTAGTGTAATTTAACATTGTCTAAAGTAGTTTCACTCCCTTCCCCTCGGCTTGGCAGCCGGCTCAGATCTGTCACCGTGATGCATGCGCCGCTAATGAGCTTTCCTTGTTTATGCTTTTGCAGCAGCATGTGATAATTAAACTGCAGAGAGGAGTGTGAAATAATAGCTTTGTGTTTATCCTGCGCCCCGCTTATGTGCCGGAGTGTGTGTGTGTGTGTGTGTGTGTTGCACTCAAGAGCGGATAGGTGTTGTTCAGGTGTGTGTTCAGCGGGTAATAACGCCCGTGGTCCTGGGTAAAAATATCCAGGTAATGTTTTACCAATAAATGGGTTCTTAAAGCTGTGCGTGTGTTGTCAGTCAGCTCTGATTAAGAGCAGGG
>JAVLVB010001196.1:984615-1013802 GCA_032876305.1 Orestias chungarensis
GTGTGTGTGTGTGTGTGTGTGTGTGTGTGTGTGTGTGTGTGTGTGTGTGTGTGTGTGTGTGTGAGAATGAGTGTCATCGGCTTGATGACTATGACATGAGGAGTCGCAGAATGCCGAGTGGTATTTTTAATCTTTTATGTAAAGACGCACAAAACAAACATTTATCAGGAACAGAAGAAGGGTGCGGAACAAAGGCAGTCGTCCTCCGTGTACCAGCGTCGTGTGCGGGTGGCTTCTGAATGTAACATGTTATTTTGGATTGGTTTAGATGCGATATAGAGTGAGAGGATATTAAATAGGACTTTTTTCCTTACTATTTGTTGGGATTTGTCATTTTAAAGCCTCTTGCAGCGCAACAATAAACCATAACGTATTTAATTGGTATTTTATTTAGAGATCCATCGGAGACCCCTAAAGGAACTTGAGGCTGCACAGATTCAGTCTACAGTGTAAATATGGAGCCTAAAAAGGTTTAGCCTTGAAATTACGATAAGGACTGGGAAGTTAAAATCACTGATTCACAAGCCACTTTATTATAATAGGATATAATCTTACCATTATCATGTATATGAGTGCAAGGCTAAATCAGTGAGACAGACTACAAAATCTTACTGTATGAAATACAGTTTATGGAAAAACTGCAAACATATGTGTGCTATTCAAAGGTGGTGATGGTCCTGCTGGTACTTTAGGTGAAGTAGAGCATTTGGGAGAAGTTACAAAACCATTTCCACAGTAGAGGAACAACACATGAACACTACCAGACGCATCATTCACCATTGAAAAGAAATTCTCCCCGTATGGCATCGAAAATGAAAGCTAGCAAGAGAAAAACCGTGTTTGAAGTGTCAGACATGTTCGTAATAATTCCATAGTAAGTCCAATGCGGCGCCAGAGGCTGTGGTCCCGCAGATGTAAACAGACTGCATATTGAGGACGTGCGCGCTTGGTCCAGAACATGGAAGAGGTTGTCCGGGGCTGAAGCCGTCCGTCGTCACCCTCAGTTCTCTCCGGTTTATTCCCACCTCGGGAGAGTGTGCGGCACCGCTAACAGAGCAATGTGAGGATAAACCTTTTTGACTTATTAATAAAAACTATGGATCAAGGCATGTTGTGAAATCTCGACGAATCCAACTCCTAGAGTTCCCACTTAATTGTAGCTCATTAGCTTGCTCTGCACTCGTATACGTCTACAGAGCCTCTATCAGACACTCTGTCTTTCTCTTCTTAATATCAGTCTGTCACTACGCCGGTTTAGTTGTTGCTTCGTGCTGGTAGTAAAAAAAATTTTTAAGGTAGTAAATACAACTTAAGGATCTCTGCATACACCCTGGGCGTTTAATGTGGTCATTATAATCTAACTAAAAGTGGAACATTACAATGCGGGAGAAATAATCACCATTGTTCCACAAAGCTGAAGTCTAAAAACTAAATGTAAGACAGCCGGGCGCCTATTATTATTCACCTGGTAGTTTTTCCTTCTCTTTTTTTTTTTTTTTTTTTGTGACAGGGTCTCGATCTTTAGTTTCCGACACTCTTGACTTTTCCACGACGGGTCAGGAGTCGGCGCAACACAATTTTTATCAGCTTCTGCTGAGGGCGCCGATGTCAAAGAAGTAATTAACACGCTCTCTATACATCCCATGTAAGCCGTCATTCAGCTTTTCACCTCTGGACGCCATTGACCTGATTTATATGCACTTCAGTCTCCGTCGGAGCGACATACAATTTCTCTGGAGTGTTGGTTAACAATACAATTCCACTTCCATTTCTCATCCCGCTCCAGTGTGAGGCTGTTTCCCAGACAATTTGGACGGCTCCGTAATTACATTTCAATTATGAGGAAACGGTGGCGCGCCGTGACACCGATGACAGCGGGTTTTTTTTTGTAATAGAGAAGGGAGTCGAGAAAGACAATCCACCACGCTGTCCCTTGTAGATCCCTTCTCATCTGTGACAGGTTCAATCTCTGGATTTTGATCACGTTTTTTGTTTCTCACTGTCTTCCAGAGTCCGTGCACGGCCACATGCAGCAGTACGAGGTTGAGTATCTGCAGTTTGCCTTCCGCTGGATGAACAACCTCCTGATGAGGGAGCTGCCGCTGCGGTGCACCATCAGACTTTGGGACACCTATCAGGTGGGGATCACACCCGCACTCACGACAACCGCACCGCTGGCCCAGCGTGTTACCGTGCTTTCATCCCTTGCCTTCGCTCCCCTCTCCGGCGCTGCGTGAGATTGCAGGATCAGGAAATATTCCCTGTCGATGACATCCGTATCTGTCAATTTCTGCAGGCGAAAAGCCGCAGGGTCTAATCAAACGTTTCAGTATCTGATAGTGAGATCACATTTTTGTTTTTACCACATTAGAAACAGGACAACTATATTATCAGTTCTTAGACTGCATCTATTCCTGCATTTTAGCCTTGCTACGCAATACAAAAAAAAACCTGTTTTCAAAGGACGTTTACGGATGCTCAGGATCCCTTCTACGTTTCTGGCCGCATCCTCTGCGGGTTGCCACAGCAAGTCATCTGCTTCCATCTCTTTCTGTCCTTAGTATCGTCTGCCCTCTCTGTTGGCTCTCAACTTCCCTGGGAGGTTGATATTGAGGATCCTTTGTCCTGTATATCCACCATCACTTCTCTGCACATGAGACGCCCCGAGTCTCGCCTCCCTTGACTTTTATTCTGATACACTCATTTCTGAGCCCTTCCGTTTTGGTTCGCTGTCAATAAAAAATGTTTGATTTTGATAGGTTAGCCCATATTTGTTGCTAGGTGAACCTCCTTTATGCAACATCGCTAATCATTATACACAAACCAAAGCTCAGATAGTCTTTTGTATATTTATTATTTCTTAAAGTGGAGATATTAGGCATTATAAACAGTAAATACAGTCCAAATAAGGTCGCAAAATAGCGCTTTACCACATAAAAGGTTGGGAAACTTGTAGATCTTTAAACTGTTTAAAGCGTCTGATGTTAGCAGGGTGCTATAGTGGGTTCAACAGTTCTGCATTTATACGGATATGGATAATCCAGTACCCACAATTAAAATTGGAATTTTAAGCTGCTTGAGGCTAAACAACACCAACAGCAGCAGCTAATAAACACATTAAAAACAATGCTGAAATGTCTGTTTAGCTTCTTGTCGTTTTTTACTGATTTAATGGACAAGCGGCATATAGTTTAGGGGTCTGAACACCTAAAAAAAAGCCTTTATCTCGTCAGGCTTGTCACGAGATCGGGTGAGCCGACACTGGATGGCCTCTTTAAGAGCCAGCTGGGGAATGACTCAGTTGTTGCAGCCTTTGAAATGCTAAGAAAAGATTTATAGGGTGAGGAAATGGCAAACATGCCTCAAACCTTCCCTTAAAAATATGCTGTAAACTTTAAATGTTGTGTTTTTTAAAATTCATTGAAATGGCGTAATGAATATTTTGTGCTTGTGAAAAAAAAAAAAAAACATTAAACAGGAGTAGGAAAATTGTCTATTGTTCTTAATTGGCACCTGAAAAAGAACATTTTTGCACAAACTCTACAATTGTACCCATCATGGTGGCAGTAGCTCTGTTATGGTTTGATTGAAGCCTTGAGCATTCAGAAAATGATTCTCCCTGGTTTCCCTTCCCGTGTACAGTTGTAGTGATGCGTAACTGTGGAAACAAGTTGAGTTTTATTTTTATTTTCCTTTTTAATGACTGGTGGCATCTTATTGGCACCTGAAATGCTCAAATAATCCCTGAACTACAACCTCACATCCTAGAGGAGTTGAAAGTGAAGCTTCATGGATCGTGAGCAGGAGGAAGTTTGAAACATCACATTGTGCACCTCAAAGTCTCTGCCTGGCTATCATGAGTTCGGTTAGCGCTGCTTTCCAACGCGGACGTGTTGCTTTAAGATATGGTTTCTGATGCCTTGATACTGAGCTGGCTGGAAGCCATCTTTAATGCCTCCTCCAGATGTTTACAGGAGTGCTACAAGGAGAGAGAAGGGAACAGGGTCTTTTTTTGTATTCAAGCAAATCTTCACTCCATCACCCGAATGCCCTTTGACCTTACCCAGAGTTTAATATGTGACACCTACATTATTTTCATATACGGTAGTTGACCTCGCTTGGCATTCTTAATACAACTTCTATTTATTTAAGATTTGTGTGGATGGATTTTGGGCTTAATATACATAAATAATTGTTCCTTTTAATGCAGAAGTTGAGATGGCACAACATTGATCAGGTAAGGTGAAGTGATAGATGAGGAATGAAGAGCTGGTTTTGGGTTTGAAGTGGAGCCCTCCCTTGGTGATACTCCAGCTGTTCAAGTGTACACTTGAAGTGTGTGCTTGGATCTTTTCTGTCATCCCCGTCGCTCCTCTGTCACTTGGTTCACATTCTACCCTTACTCGCTGTTAAACGTGCAGACTTTACTGGTCCTACACCCCAAGAAGCTCACGTGAAACATTTATAACAATTACGAACCAGCAGCTTCAGATAAAAAATAAATAAAAAAGCTTCCTCCTCAACAGGAGATACTGTTTAAGCCCTTTTATTCGATTGCTGTTAAGGAAAAGCCTTTTAATGGAAAGGCTGTAGTTTGAAATGCAAAGGGGCTATAACGCTAGAATACATAAATCATGGATATGCTGTGGTTTACAGATTAAGTGCTTAGTTGAATCCCATCAAACCATATCTTGAATTAATAAAAAGCAAATGAATCATGTCTGTTTATGAACTCTAGCTGAACTGTGGGCAACATGACAGAAATGGTTCCTGACAGAAGCTATATTTTTTACCATCCTACCTTAAAACACCTTAAGCATGGTAGTTAATTTAGGGTAGATGCGCTATATGTGCGTTTTTGTAGAAAATATTTTATTTTGGTATTGTTAATTAATACATTTGATAATGAAGGAAACCTGAGAAAGATTAAATCAAAACGCTTTAAAAAGAAACTTTCAAAAAAGAAACAAGCAGTCCTTAAGAAACCCTTTAAAAGCCTCTTGTTTACTTTTTCTGCTCTTACCTGTCCATATATTTTTTTTTTTCTTGAAAAAATGCATGAGGAACATCCGTCAGAACATTATTTTTCACAGCTGGCAGAAAAAAATTACCAATTTCTTGTAGGATTTTTCAAAATATGTCATGATCCAAAAGTAGAGCCCTGAGGAACCCCACATTAGAAGTAACAAGTGTCAGACATTGTTTGCTGTGCAGACAGTCATTTATTTTTATAGTATATTGTTGCACTTTGATTTGAATCCAGTATTTGCTAAGGGAAACGATTGGCTTTCGTATTTGCGTTCGTTCTTAATAAGCTGAGAGTAAAAAACCCGATACGGCTCTCTTTCCTGCAGATCTGAGTTCGGCTGGAGTTCACACCTAAAATAAGGACTCGGCGAATTAATCATTAAACGGTGTCGTCTGATTGTCGTGACTCGACAACAACGCACACTCACTTTGTACTTGTAATCCATAGTGCTAAATATTTGATGTGCAACAATGCTGGTCTGGACTGTAGCTTTCACACAAACACATGCACTCGTTCTCAGAGACACTTTTTGTTGTTTTTTTGGCTGAGATCTGTCACCTCCTTTCTGATTCTTGTGAGGAAATTCAACCACTTCTCTTCTACCAGTTGCCGTGTCCTTGTCCCCGAGTCAATTTACTCTTTCGCCGATTTGAACCCAAGTATTTCCTTTTCCTAATAGCATTTCATACCTGTAAATAAAGCTTAACAAATGCAATTCTTTTTAAAAGCAATAATGGCAAAATGATATTAAATGGTCACATGCCAAAGAAGGTCTAAATGGTGTCCATGGTAAGCACAAATTAAAACAGGGTTGGTCAAAAAAATGTACCAACTTCTACAAAGGTAAGAAATAATGAGCATTTTATAAATGGAATGTTACAGAGAGAAGGATGTTTGACTGTAGTGATAAACCCTGATGTAAGGTCATCTTATGCACTCTGTTTAAAGCTAAACCTACAAGCTTTTGAGGTTTTTTTTGGGTCTAGAGTCTTGACAGGTAAAGTAGGATTAAGTCGTGTTTGAGAAAAGGGTATTCCAAAAAAAAAAAAAAATCTAAAGCTGTGGCAGTATTTTTTATTTCGTTAAAGTCGGTTGAAGGATAAAAGCAGATGCTGATTAAGGTTGGTCGCTAGCAACTAAATGGTTGGTCAAGCAAAAATAATGTTCACTGCAAAGAAATGAACGGTTATGGTTAAAATGCTTACTCGGGATCGGAGTTTGTCCCTTCCTGTCCTGTAATTTCAAATAACATTGTGCAACAAAATAAAAAATTTCATGTATTATTTTCCTTTACAATAGCTTTAAAAAAAACAAAAAACAAACAAAGAACACAAATACATTACAAAGATGGTGGCCTTTTATGGACAAAAAGAGCTTGAGTGTTTTGTTTATTTCTTCGTTTCGAATCGTTCTGACGATAAATAAAAAAGACCTTGTCCTGTCCTGCTGAACTGTTTGTATCTTTCAGGGGAGATTTTAACCTGAGCACTATAATGTCTCCTCTGTGGCTTTCTCTCTGTAGTGCGGCCATCTGTTCACGAGTGCAATCCAGCGCGAGACAGCTTTTCCTCTCTCCATCCGTCATCTCTCTCCCTTTCTACCTACGGATTCCTCTCCGCATTCTTTCCTTTTAGCAGTTGTGTCCTCATTCTGTTCTCCTTTCGTCCATGCACTGTTTTTTTGAACTCTCCTGTCAATTGATTTTTAAAGACAGGGACAAGGAGAGAGAAAGACGCATGGAGGAGGAGGTGGTGGTGGGGATTCAGAGCGAAACAAACACGCCGGCCACTCTTCCCTTAGCAGAAACACCGACAGAAAGACAGACTGGGACTAAATTATCCCTGTTGCATGGAGCATGAAATTAGCAAGTAGCTCAGTGTGACAGCATTAGCATGGCTGTTAAAGGAGGATACCGTGACATTTTCAGGTTCTGAAGCATGGTTTTCTTCTATGCGGACGGTGAAATTTACCAAGCCGGGAGCTGGGGCGTCATTGTTAGTGACCATGTTTTAATTCAGCTGGTTAAATGTGATTAAATGCATGAACTTGACCTGGTGCAGTAATGGAGTGATTTAATGCAACATAGGGCTGGAAAATGATTGTGGATTCCAGTTAGAGGGAATTGTACAATACGTTTTGTGCTGTAAAAGCTAGCTTAGTAGCTTAATTGTGTAATTAGCAAAGTAAAACTATAAAAAAAACTTTAATTTGCATGCTTGTATGACGGTTCATTTTAGTTCTCTGCTGTCATTTAACGTCCACTTAACAAGCTTGTATATGCGTTGGATATATTAGGGACATGCTTTATCTCGTAACATAAGCTATGTTCATAATGCAGATCTTGATACTCAGTTCTGATGTTTATTTTGTTTTCGATGGTCGATCACATTCATTTTAGACTATGGTCTATGTCTGACTCCAGTGTGAGCCATTTGTGGTTCCAAACTGGCCCGTTTGCGCCTGAACAACAATGGCGGACTTTGATTGTCAAGAGGAATTTTTAAAGTTTTTACTGTCTCTCCACTTGACTTTAAAGTTGCACAAAAAAGGTTTTTGGTTGCTTCCGCTGGGGTTTTATTCCAAAACATGGTCTATGAGTCAGATTTAACACCACATATGAGAAATCTGACATTAAGGAACTCCAGTGTTGCCCAGATATGAGCCGTGACACTCTTTGAAAAACTTCTGGGATCTTCTGCCTTTAGATGAGCACACTCCTAAGGGACTTCCCTCAAACAGGGCTTTGACCTGGGCCACATTTGTTTGAAATGTGGACAGGGCCATAATTAACAGATTTGCATCATATCTAAGAGGTATTCCTACTTTTTATATTTATAAACAGAATTTTTATACATTTTGTAGGAGCATGTATTCTGTAAGGGACATACTATCCTCTTTTATAACCGTATAGGCGACATATTAACATCACCAAGGCCTGTTTTTCCTGAAAGCAAGGCTTTTGTTGATAATAGTGTTGTATGTAATTGGATAGAAACAGTTATGCCTTCCTGAAGACACACAATATGATGATGATGATATTCTGGTATTAGTCCATTTAATTCAGATCATTTCAAGAGACTTTCAAAACCAAATTTCTGGGCTAAAACAAATTCTGTGATTAATTAAATTTATATTCATTCATATCACAAAACAGCATATTGACTAGAGGATTCATTGTGGTTGTTTTGGGGGATTTACACAACAAAATATTGCACCGTTAACTAACCAAAGGCATCAACAGAATATATTTTCAGTTTTTTTGTTACTCAAACACCAACATTGCAAGATTTCAACTATCATCTTCTTGGAACACGAGGATTTATTAAACACGCTAACCTCTGCTTCTGCCTCTGTTTTTTTCTTGTGACCAGGAGCTAGAGTTATAAGTTGAGATGTTTACATTTTGTTCTGTTATTATAGGCAGTATAAAGTCGTGTTTTAGTTAGCGGTGAAAGGCTCACGTTAATGCAATGATCAATTTTGTTTATACAGGACATCTTGCTCTTTACAATAGGTGATGCTAATGAGACAGAAAACACTACCACATAGCAACACTAACCTAGCTATGCGTCTTGATCAGTGTGAATTTCAACAATTCACTGTCGCTACTTCAGATTTATCGTAGCAATGATAAATTAGGATTGAAGATGTCTAAAAGCTCCAAAAAGTGTGGGAATTGTTAGTTAATCTTTTCGTCCCACTGTTCGTTCCATCAGCCCAGGGATCTCCAACCCTGGTTCTCGAGAGCCACTGTCCTGCAGGTTTCAGATGCAACGATGCTTCAACACAGTTTCATCAAATATATATAGAGCCCATTATTTGCTTCAGGTGCGTTGAAAGCAGGGTTTCATCTAAAATGTGCAGGACAGTGGCTCTCGAGGACCAGGGTTGGACATCCCTGCATTAGAGCATCAACAAATTCTAAATAGATTATAATGCAGCCGCTGTGTGTGCAGTTGAGTGATCGACAGCAAACTTCTCTATGCAACTGATGTCCTGAAAAAGCCTATTTTCCTTTTGTTTGTTCATTATTACATTGGTTATCATGATAGTGCCACAAAGTATCACATTTACGTTTTACATTCGTGTCGATTAAAGCAGGAAATCCTAATCCGTCCAATTCTCCGTAACTGCTTTGGGAAGAAACCCACCAGTCGTGGTTTTATCATGCAAAATATTTCCCAAAAAGCTTGAGTCTTTAAGCATTATACCCATATTTGCAGCTCAACGTGATTCTACAAAGCTTCAACTCAGGAGATCAAATAGGGTTTTGTGCTATTCACGTAAAAAGAAGGAAAACAAAACGACAGAATAATTATTTATGGATCTCAGTGACATCCAGAGTGCGAAGCTTCGTGGGTGACCCTGTCTTGAATAGGAGTTTAACATACCACTCCATGGAGGAGGACAGAGTGAGACATCCCAGTGGGAGGTGAGCCTACCTTTTTCTCCCTCCTTGTCTCCTGTCTGTAGTAATGGCTGGTCACATTGCCACTACCAGCAATGTGAGTGGCCTCTAAAGACCAGACCCTTGGTCTCACACACACACACACACACACTCTGAAACGTCATATTTTGTTCCTCTGCACCTACGAGACTGTAAACAGTTTGTTCATCCTTGACAAAAAGCCTCAGCCTGCAACAAACACTTGCATTCCAATGCTTCTAGATTGCCTTTGAAACCTCCTCCGTTTCATTAAAGACACCTCCTAACCCGGGCCGGCGTCCTCCAATTTCACCGTTCGCACTAATAGAGGAGCAGATTGGTTTAACAGAGATTGGGGACGTCTGCGATGGACTAAAACCGTGGCGCAGTGGAAATTGTATTTGGCTAATATTTGCCTGTTTCCCCCTCTTCTCATTAATTCCTGTTTGCAGAGGTGTAAAATATGCCCTCGAGCGAGCAACCACATCGGAGGCGGGCGCTCTCTGCGCATAAGTAGAACTGAGGCAAAATGAACATGAAATTTGTTGAGAGCATCTCTTAGATTTAAATTCCCTGAGATGTCGCATTGTGTATAATCCAAAATGACTCTTGAGGAGCTCTAGATTATACCCAGGGACAATGAATTAGGAAACGGTATTGTCACGTTTTGGGAGGATAAAGCCAGTCAGACAGCCAACGCAGCAGTTTAAAGATGCTGTGACTTTGCAGCGCTCCTCCTCCGCAGCAGCAGGAGCCGCGCACTCGTACGTTTTCCTTATCAACTTCTCTCACTGTACTCCCACTCCACTTTCTCGCCACCGAGTCCCACGCATCTTTGATCAGCAGTGCTTGTCAGCTGGTTTTCCCGCGTCTGAGCCAATAAAGCCGTCCCGACACGAGGAGGGACGAGGACAAAGTGGCACATTGCGAGAGGAGGAGAGACAAGTTTGACAGAGTCACCTTGACTCCCGTGGCAAACGTTATTTAGAAAAATCATAACGATGGGGAAAGTCACGGTGCCAGAGAAGGTGAAGCAGCGAAGATCTTGACAGGGAGTTGCATGTTGGGGTATCTTCAGAACAATGCCGACGTTTCAGGGTTGGAACGGTAGTTTTAGAATCTGCAAATGCGAGTTTAAAGTTCAGCCGATGTGAGGTAGACCAATGGGAAGTAGCTAAGATCATGATTTCATAGTTCCTGAATCCCTGGTTCGGTTTGGTGTTCCATTCAAGAGCGTCTTATTTGGCCATTTTGAAAAAAATGTATTTATTGCTCTTAAATCCAAACATTGTAGTGGTTTATCTAGATGTATCTGTTACGAGTTTTAAAACGACATGCATATTTAAAAATGTCCCCTCATTACATCCCTTTACCATATAATTCAATCAATATAGCATATAGTGTAGACTATCGGATATGATGGACGCTGAAAAATGAACATCTGACACAAGTTGGTACTTGGCCGATATCTGAAATATGAAGACCAGCTTAGATAATATTCAATTTTTGGTTGAAAAAAAAAATAAAAATACAAAAAACATGCACACAGTACATGATGATCATAAGCAGGCGCATTGTGTCATCCTGTCTTCTCTGCTGCCAGCTTCGGGATTCAGACACTGATCCACTGGCTCTGTCTAAAACGGAAAGCACATTGCTCATCTACAGTTACGACTGGCAAGATTCAGCCTCATTCAATTTGGCCACTTTGACCACAGTCCAACTTCTAGATATCACGGTAGCGCACTGGTTTGGAACAACAGTTAAATACCTAAATAACATAGAGCAGCCGGATTAGACTCAGAATTAAGACTTTGAATCTCCTCCATTAGCCAATAGAAAGGTATTGTCTACAATTGTATCAGCCAAACCTTATTTAGAGTTGTCCTTTATTCCATTAACAATGTATCCTTTTACATTTTTATTGCTAAGCCTGCCTGTGTACATAAACCCCCCCACCCCCGCCACGGCTTTTGGTCATGAAATATTTCACATCGTTGGCTAACAAGTCGAGATGTGAAGATTAGCAGCCAGCAGAACTTGTTTTACGACGAAGAGTAATTCATCTCTGATCTGTGAAGTATTTCTCTTATATTAATGAGGGAGGGAAAGAGGATTGGATGACAGCCAGTGTGGAAGCAGATGATGGATGGGGAGAGGTGGGATTCAAAGTCCGCTGGAGCCCCGAACCGCTGATTCCTACACGGCCGCATAAATGACCCTAACATTTAACCTTTGCTCAACTTTAGGGGCCGATTAACACAAAGGCTTTCATCCGTCTGTGTTTGAACGTGCCAGTTTGTGTTGATTCACTTGTTTAAGCTGGAGCTGCAAAGGTAGAGCAGCAAGCCACTCGCCTGCCAGCCTCACGGCTTCCACCACGTCACGCTTCGCCGCTCACAAGCTCATCGTTTTTTTTGATGGAAACAAAATAATAACTTTATTTGTATTATTGCGCTTTTTCTCCAACTCGCACACAAACAGTCTTTGTTGTCAAAATGAAACAAAAATATAAAAAATTGGTCCAAACTCTTAGGAGGCAGAGCCAGAATAACAGGAGATGCGTTCGGAATCGAGGGAAACGAAATGTAATTCAATAACAAACTAGAGCTTTTGTTTTCACAACACGTCTCCGCTCAAATTTGTGAATGTGGGACTAATCTGTTTGTTCCTTTTTCTGGTTTCTAAAGGGGGTATTTACTTAGCACAGAAGAATGACTGTGGTAATTTGTTGTTGTGGATCAGAGTCATACATTACATTAAAAGAAATCGGCACTCTCGCCTGATCACAACAGGTTTTTATGGTTTTGAGCCTTAGAAATGCAAAAAGCAAATCCAAAATAAAGAAGCTGCTTGTGGAAGAATACGTTTTTTTCCCCTTGTAACTTTAATAGGATTTAAGAGATACTAATAAAATCCCCCTAAATAGCTGATTATCGGCAATTATGAGCACCTATATCAAAACAGGAGCTTTGTAGTCTGGATGTTCAAGACAACGCCAGGAAGGAAATGCAAATGCAGTAATTATACGAAGAAATTGTTAATTAATCTGGAAAAAAAACTGTCCAGCAATTTACCTTGTTAAAGATTCCAAATTCACCCTAACGTTCGACCATCCAAAAACTTTGAGACGTCGCTCTTTTCTCACTTATGTGTTTTACTTACGATCTATTTATCAAACTCCCAATTTCGTCAGCTGCAAAACCCAATATCTAACGGCAAGAATCAGTTTATTTATATAGCGCCAATTTACAACAGGTGTCGTATCAAGGCACTTCACAGAAAATCAATTAAAATCAAAGATACATCATAAATCAATTTAAAAAAGTTTCGGCAGCTTTATTATGTGGAATATATTTGTTTAGATATAACTAAAACACCTTTAGTGATTATATCTAGAAACCCTCCTATACTGGGATCTTCTGCCTTTAGATGAGCACACTCCTAAGGGACTTCCCTCCAACAGGGCTGTAATTATTCTCTCTCTGATGGGGCTCTGGAGTGGAATGAATAGAACAGGGAACATCTCATCCTTTGTCTTCCTTCCTCTTTAATTCCCCCTGCTCATTGCACCGTCAGAAAGGGAAGGAGGAAAAAAAAACAAAAAAAGAAAGCCAGCAAATGTAACGAGGGCCTGGAATAAAAAAGGGCATCTATGGAGAGGGGGGATTTGTGTCCTGCTTTGTCTTTGTCGTCAGCCTGCAAATGTACAATTTTGGGTCGCTGGCGAAACAAAAAAATGGGCTACGTTTCGTGTTTTTCGTCTTTGTCAAGCGTTTTAGGTTGAGTGCTAAATATGTTGCGTATGTTAGACAGAATTGTGATGAAAGGCTCACGCTGTTTTCTGCAACACAGAGTTGCCAGCATGGTTTTCAGAGCCGAGCGTACAATAAAATCTTAGATAAAGCCTCAACTCGGATTACTAGTAAAATGTTACTTCACCCATTTATTTTCAATGTTGGTTTTGCTATTAGCAGTGCCTTTATCTTTGACCCAGCTGTGTAAACTGGACTGAGTGGTCGTCCATTTATCAAATTTATTAAACTGATATAAAAAATTATTTCACAGAATTTAAGGTGCAAGTAAAAAAGTCTTCATTTACATTTTGCTGTGATTTTTAATTCACATAATTTTGGATTGGTTGGACATATTTAATGCAGAAAATAAAACCCAATTCTTGTACAAACTCCTTTAGGTAGTCAAATTGGGTTTAAAAAAGGAAGTTAATATCAACATTTAGCTATACTTTCACACCAGCATACATCCGACTAAACATTGGTCCGACATATTGGTTATTTGGTGCCATTTTAGCATAAAAAGAATACATTTTTCATGATTTATCTGGTTTTAAAATCCTACCATGTTTTATTTAGATTAGATTTTAATATATTTCCTTACCGTTTTCTTCCATAAATGTCCACAAAAGGAAAATTATGTTATTTAGATGCTATAATAAGGGTGTAAATGTATAGATTACTGTATGTTTTACTAACGTACTATACTAAAACTTTATTAAATACACCCATCTTACAACAATATCTCTATTATTTTTGACTGAATAAGACTAGAATATTATGAAAAAGTTTATTATTTCAGTAATTACATTCACTGTGAAACACAATATAGAGATTAATTACGAACAGGCTTTAATTGCAAAGCAGGTTTAATACCTGCTTAGTTATTTTTTTCTCTTTTCAAAAGATACTTTTAATCTGCCACGCAACAACAAAACACCATTCTAATCTACTGAGATAAACCTGTATATCATTGTATTGTTGTTTTAATAAGATCTCAGCTGTTAAAAATAAAGTATTGGAATAGTTTCAAATTGAACTCCTTTCGCAAAAAAAAATGGTCTAGTACAGGAGGCTTCAGTGTAGCATCATACTTTATTAAAGTGGCCAATACGACATTACAAATGTTTCTGATCAAAAAATAAAAGAGAGCTGGCAGCTTATCATGCGCATAAAGCCTCTTTTCCACATATTCACGGTGCAACTCGATGGCTTGGTTTAACACTACAACACAGGATTTAGTGGAGCCCTGTAACAACAGAGTATGAATTCTTATCCTTTCTTTTAAAAGCAGTCTGTATCTGAAGCACACACATGTAGTTGTACGTAGCTTTACTGTACAACAGGCTAGTGGAACTGCTTAAAGGTTCAAATGTGTCCAAGGAAGACAAACCCCCTATAATTCCTTTGTACCAGTCTGTTTTTAAACATCAGAACTAGCACGACAGAAAAGGAATAGAGTGCCTTATTTGGTTCAGATTCAAGAAGTTGCTGTTGCTTACAAAACAAACTGAATTTCTCCAAGTGTGGAGAATCCCAACTCTCAGCTTAGCCGATAGTAATACCTTGACAAACAATGGAATCAAATTAAAGGTTGTTCCAAGATTGGAACCCGGTTGCTTCTGGTCCAGGTCTTTGTGTTTTTTAGTAATTCCCTAATTTAGTTTGCGAACAGGGTTAAATCCAAGTCAGATTTCCGTCAATAGTTCGAAACTGGACATTTTAAGGATTTGAAGGTGTGACAAAAACCTGGAACTACGCACAAATATACGGGAATCTAGTACAACATATGGATATATGCATAAACCAGCAAGCGCATTTCATACGGACCAGGAGAAGCACTCAAACCAACCTTTCCGATCAAAAGACCCACATCTGTCCTCACCGCTATAGTGTAAAATTCCACTCGGTCCTGTAAATATGTGAACATTAAGCAAAGTTAATGTTTTACTGTTCAAGACATTATTGAAAATATATATCTGTTTAGGTTTAAGGACAAAATAAAATCTCTTACTGTTGCAGAGGGAAACGTAATCCCTTGTGGCCAAATAACAATGGCGACAAACCGTTCTGTAGTCTGTATAGACATTGCATCAAAATACACAGAAGAGATGCTAAACCCATCCTTTCCACATGCCTTTATTCACAAGCATATTTCTCTTGTGGTTCCAAAAGTGCCACAAGTTGCAGAGCCCGGCTACAGGGCATAGCGCCGTTGTCATCCAGTTTAACAGCACAGCTGGAATCAACAAAGATTTCGCAGACTTCATGGATGCACTCCTAAAAGAAACAAGACGCATTGTTTCAGAAATGCAGAAGAGAATTTTATTGTGTTTGCAGTGTTAAAACCTATTTTTTCCTCTGCGTTTCCAGGCTGAACCAGAAGGCTTCTCCCATTTCCACCTGTACGTGTGTGCCGCCTTCCTGGTGAGGTGGAGGAAAGAGATCCTGGAGGAGCGGGACTTTCAGGTAATCCGTCCACAACGTGCACCTCTCTGTCTGGGATCTCAGGGATCTTTCCAGTCGCAAATGCGCAGCACACGTAACATTTGGCTGGACAACACACCATCCTAAGTAAATGAAAATGAATCGTCTATATGTTTTATTAACGCCAGAGCAGACTGTAGATGATCATGCCCTACATCCTTCTTCATTAACTCCCTGGTCATTACAAGCTGGACAAAAGTTTTGAGGGCATTAGTAGATGACAGTAGACAGCTGCCAGAAGGTGACTTTGGTCGTGAGCTCACTGCAAGAGGTCTGCATTCATTTCTGTTGCAACCGTTAAAACTAAGAAAAAACCTCTATTATCAGAGAAAAAATGTAATCTCTTCCTCATTTCATCTTTTAACCAGTTTTTATTAACACTGACTAACTCAGTAAGTTTTAAGTTGATTTTATTTCTCTGTAAAACAACCCAAAACCATTTCATTCATTGTTTAAAATAGAAACAGAATCAGAAGAGAAAACAAAAACAAACTTCATAAGATGCATTTGTGGACTCGTAACCTCTAGAACCTGTTGTGATCCTATTATATATCACAGAAATGGAAGCTAATACAGCGCCTCGAGGCAAATAAAAGAAACTTTCTTCACTGAACATTTTTGTCTTTTTTTATTAAACACATAGAAACATTGTCTTGTTTATAGGCTGCTATAATTTCTGTTCAGGCAGGCGCTTCTTGCTTTTCCTCTTTGCTTAAATGCAATTTTTGCTGGGTCCTTTGAGCTTGCTCAGATCGCATTCACTCTACGATCCCCCCTTGTTTTCTCCATTTGTTGCTCTCTTTTTTTTTTCTGCACTCTTTATACCATCTGCATATGCTGAGGCTGTTGTTTCTTTTATTTATACTACTTACGAACATTTTCATAACTCTGCCACCTTGAAAGCACCAAAATACACGAACGGGGATAAATTTAGGAATAAGTTTCTCCTTCAGCTTCCTATAGATCTACTTACCGACAGCCACGCAGACTACCAAGTGGGGTGCCAAGGGCAAATAATCCATCCTCATAAAGATGAGACGGTATAGATGAGGCAGAGAGGGAGGATAGGATCGGGTTGGCAATAAAATTGAGAACAGATTAAAATTGGGAGCAATGGCAGAAGCAAACTAATACTTTTTTTTGTTTATGACACCCTTTAATCAGTTGGCATATGCTGCTTATGACATCAGTATAAACTGATGTTTTACCAAAAACTCAACAATGAAACCCAATTGAAGTTGTTGGAAATCAACTATTTAAGGCAATTGCATTTGATTACAGTTTTAATTATCTTGGAATTTGATTGTTTTGTGGAGTCATCTATCCATCACTCCATGTATCTTTTCATAAGTCAACCTCTCCATCCAACCTTCTGCCCCTTCACCTCATCCAATTATGCATCCATCCATGTTTCCATGTACCCATCCATTGATCCATTGGATGTTGTCTGTTTATACATAAATCTATGTTCACATCCGTCACACTTGATTTCAAGTCCAAATCTATCCATCTATCCATTTGCTGATCCCGTCATTGTTCCATGTCACATCCATCTAACAGTCCATACATATATCCATCCAACCATCGGATGGTGTCTGCTTAGCCATTCGTCCTGTAATCTATGTCCACATCTGTCAGTTGATCTACCCATCTGCTCATCTGTTCCATGTCACATCGTCCATCCATCCATCCATTGTCCCATTTGCACATCCATTCATTGGGTGCTATTTCTCTTCATCCATCCTTTAGTCCATGTTCTCATCAATCATCCATGTTTCATGTGCGTCCAACAATCCATACAGTCTTCAGTTTTGGCAGATTCCATATTTAAACTGACTGCTGTAGCAACATCTCACTTAAAGTTTCTTATTTAAACTTCAAAAAAATGCAACAGAAGATCAGAGAACTTCGTAGATTTGAGTTTGCAAAAATATGTAATGTTGACATTTAAACTTTGTTGGAGCCCTTTGTAATGTTTGTCAGCTGGTAAAAAGTCCCCGGGGAGCGCATGTTCAAGGTATGTTTTTAAATAAACAAGTCAGAGTCGGCTTTCATCAAGCGACAGTTTAGAATAAGTAAAGTACATAATGCATAAATTACTGTCTTCCACTTTACCTCATGTTAACAAAACCCCTCTTAAAATGGAACCTGAAATGCTAAAGCATGTCATAACACATCTGAAAAACAGTAGTTTTCCCCTAAAATACTCACGTGTGCATCCCACCAATGTTTCACGCTGGCTTTTATTTATTGAAATCACACTCTGGTATTTCTTGCTAGATTAGGAAATTGTGCTTGGCACGACAGAGGTCCAACACATCAGAGCAATACTGTCGCTCCTTTCATTGAAAGCAGGGGGGGGGGGACTTATTGAAAAACAATCTATTCAAGCTGGGTAGAATTGGCTTCCATCTAAGACCTGCGTTTTAGTTGATAAAACATAATTTACTCACTGTGTGAAACTCTTGAGAATTTGAAGGTGTGACTTTTTATTTATAGGATAGGATATTCTCAATATTTTAGATTCTGTACGTTTTAGACCCCCATTTTGTTTTCATGCACACGGTAAAGTCCATAGGGGTCTGACATGATCTGAATCAGATGCTTAATTTTGAAAACTTCCTAGTTTGTGACTCTGCTTCCAGATTTTTCAGTTTAAAAGACATGCATTAGAAATGACTTGAAAGTATGCATCTACCTTTACTGGTTGGTGGCCGACTGTTGCACTAAAACTGAGTAAGCCTGAATGTGTTTTGGGGTTTCCAGAGACCGAAACAAAAACCATTACATTGAAGATTTGATGTTGGAGCAAAACATTACTTAAAACTTATAACATTGTGGAAAAAGCATATTAACCACATGTTCACCCTTTTCTATTACCACTAAAGGCCCCGGAGGCCTTTGTTTTCATCTCATTTAAGTAAAACACAGGGTTTCAGTTCCGGAGCTTGGCAAACTCAACAACCTCAAAAATATGGTATTTCTAACAATTGGTTGAGAAGTTGATAATGTCTGGTTGTTATGGAGACTTGGTGATTTCAAGGTACTGCTCTTGACTTCAGTTCTTCAACAGTGAGCTTTAGAGATGTTTAACCTCTATTATCCTCCTCATCACTGACCGTGGTGGCAAGATAAATGAGGGTTGTCCTTCAGTCTAGTGGCCACTTCAGCCCTTTGATGACATAATTTAAGCGAGACGCCGGCAGACTCGGATACGTACTGCATGTGGAAACCAAAACACTGTGATTCTGCTTCCCGCCTCTTTGAAATCCTCATTCACTCGCACACACACATGACGCTGCAAACAGAAAGACGTCCATATGTTCTCTTAAACTCTGCCTACCCTACAGCAAATATGCTTGTATCGTCTGCCATGACAGTAAGTACATGTGCTTCTTTATACCTTAAAGCTGGTTGATTTTCTCATGTTAATCTAACAAAGGTAGATCCATTTGTAAAGGTACAGTTGTTGTTTTTTTTAAGGGCGTGTTGAATAGACCTAAGCTCCAATTGTTCGATCAAGTAGTTGTCTTGGACCTGGCATGCTAACATCTCGAGACATTCCAGAGGGAGGAAATTCCAAAGCAATTGAGCCACAATCGAAAATATGGGAAGATGGCACACTTCTTCTTCGCCGTGTCCTTCAAGAACCACGCATGCATGCACACAAGCAAACAGCCGCTCCTGGCTGCGTAAGAAAAGCTTTCTACCAGCTCCATCAATCTGCTCATTATTACACCAAACTCCAATTTGCCCGGGCCTCGAGGGAAACTCGTAGTAGCTGGTTAGCGCAGTGCCACATTAACGGCTTGTTTTGTTTCATAGCAGAGGATTATTGTTTTAGTCCAGCCGAGCTTTCATGGCGTGGAACTTTTATGTTCTTGAGATTTATTGAAATAGTGTAATTTCTAAAAAATTGTTACTATTTTGCGATAGTCTTCAACGTCTCTAAATCCAAATTTTAGACAGATGCAAGATTAATTGTTGAATAAATATGCTCAGTCAATGAAGTTTTTTTTTTTTCACTCACTCAAAATCATGTAGTAAATTGACTTTAGAAAAAATAAATACAAATTACAGAGTGTGGAGCAGCGGTGTATGACAAACTGCTGGTGAGTTACGTTCTGTGGGTCCTAAGAGGGTGCATGAATGACTGATTCACTTTAACCGTTTTAATTAGGTAAAAAATGCATCCAAAAAGCTATTTAAAAAGGATAATTCATGCATTGTTATCAAACCGAGTAAGAAAAGTAAATGTGAATCTCCCCTCCTGGTTGTGGAATTGGATTCGTTAAGCCACAGAATAGAAAGCGGGGCGGGGGGTGGAGGAGGGCATATGCCGCTCCCCAAAGAAATCTGCATTTCTCCGTTCCACCTCAGCTAGCACAACATCCGTAACTTTGTGGCCTGCACCACACGGATAAGTTTGAAATATCCGCGAGCGCCCACTTATTCGTTTTTCTCCTTTCCACTCGAGCCAGATTTGTAAAGACACAACATCATAAACATGGAGCGTAAACACTTCCTTAGAACATAGTTTCAACCTTACACAGCAGTAGGCATGCATGCATTTATGCATTTCCTATTTTATTTTTTATTTTTTTTGGGTACAGGTAGGATCAGCACAGTCACAGCCATCGCCCTTATTCTGCACAAACTAGAGATGTCCGGAGTTAGATTTTCCCAAATTATCCTTTTATGCCACTAAACTAACCCTGTAAACGGCTGCTAAACAAACGATCCGCGCCTCCGATTTGTCAGGCTGCATGAAACGGCCACGTTTGTGTATTTCTGGTAGCTAGTCAGAAGCAAAATAAATATTCAGATTTTCCTAGGGTTTGAAGCACACGCCAACTCGTCAAAAAACATGCTACTGGATTTCTTTTTTTGCCCCACCATGTCTTCAATTCATGTGAATTCTTGCTGCACACATAACATGAGAATCTTTAAAAAGATATTCAAGACTTTTTATCATTTAATTTCCACATCCAAATAATAAAAAAAAAAGAAGATAGTTTGGGCAATTATTAATCATCATCCCACCCCTACCCTTGAAACCTACATATATGGCCATTAATAATGTTTCTACTTGTAGTGTTATATGGCCTATTCTAGTAACTGAAA
This sequence comes from Orestias chungarensis, assembly GCA_032876305.1. Taxonomy (NCBI): domain Eukaryota; kingdom Metazoa; phylum Chordata; class Actinopteri; order Cyprinodontiformes; family Cyprinodontidae; genus Orestias; species Orestias chungarensis. The sequence continues at coordinate 1,005,476 of JAVLVB010001196.1, forward strand.
CACCAAAATTACCTTCAAATGCATTAGTATGTACAATGAAGGATATTCTAGCAACAGCTTGTATCTGCAGTTTTCCATATCTGCATATTTTGCGGTTTTAGCCAAACAGCACCAATGGAAAGGTAAGCCACTCATAGATTGGATGCTTTGTAAACGCAGGAAAATAGCTTGTCAGGTAGCATTCTGACTAGGTATTTATTTTATTATTATTTTTTTAATAAATTCATTAAAAAAACTGATTAAGTGAAATTTCTGCAAACAATTTGGTGTAATGTGTGCTAGAAACACATTACACTAAAACACAAGTAGCCCAGTGTTCACTGTACTGCTTGATAAAATCAATTTTCAGCCTAAATACCAATTGCTTTAAACACAGTTCTTTAATTGTGTTGCACCTGTTGCTAAACTATCTCCATATTTATCAGCTATGGATGATTATCATTAATCTGTACCGAAATATGAAATTTGATTAATAAATCCATGACGTCTGTTTAGATTATATAGATTAAGAAGACTTAATCTCTGCCTCTGTAACACTAGGTCAGGGGAAAAAAAGTTAATGGATAGTTGAATGCAGCTTTAGAGCACTCTAGTGCAAAAGGACCAATCTTTGACCTTTGTACCATTGTTGCCATTAATGGTTTAAATGCATGTGTATGCAAACACTGGTAAAACAGTTGCCATGTGGACCGCTGGTCCTGAATCACCATCAAATATATTCAAACCAGTCTTCTTCACCAGCAATAAGAGTTCCATTTTAAGCCCATACATGATGGAGGTAAATCACAGTTTAGCCTTGTGCAACTCCAGCCCTTTATATCACTTTAGCCTCCTCAGAACTGGATTTAAAAGCGCCTATTATAGCCTCAATGTGAGCCCAAGCACTTAAGTGACTACATGGCTATTAGTCCTACATAAATGACTGAAGGTTCGCCTAAGCTGTTGTGAGGGAAGAGAAATTAGAAATGGAAGTGTGAAAGCTTGAAAAATGATTTGCTTGCACTTCAATTAATGGCGTACGGGAAAACTGTGGACCTCTGTAAATGTCAGCGGGCGTCCTCCTGTTGCGTGTGCAGAATGTCTTCGGTTACCCAGCCTTTACAGGGAACAAAGGAATGGTAGATCAAAAATGAAGTGTAAGATTTTCATCATAGATTTAGAATATAGATTTTGTATGGAAAAAAAAGAATGTTTATTAGTAAAAAAATTGTTTTATCGGAAGATGCTAGTTCTGATCATTTGCAATTTAACATCCCTACGGATAAATCTGTTTACATTTTTTAGCAGTTTCCTGTAGTCCTGAATCATGAATTCAAAATTACAAAATTTTAAAACCAATTTAAAAAGTAATGGGTGAGCTTCTGCTGGAAAATTGCATTTGTTTTGCCATCAATTGTTTCAAAATAGGCAAATATATGTTCTTTCACTTTTCCTCAGACTCTAGATTGGATTTCCAATTTGTCAGAGCTGCAGTAGGTTTCTGCCATAAAACTTTTTTTTCCATCGTATAATCATATTTTCCCTGTCACTCGCTCTGCTTACTCAGACTTATTTCCTTCAGTTTTCATGTTGTGTTAAGTTGCATAATTTTCGACAGTCTCTCTGCTGGAATCTGAAAATTCAATATACTTTAATATTATTCATCAGAAGAAAGTGTGGCACTGTCACAATGTCAGGAAAAAATGGAAGTTTTAGAATTTAATCTGGACATCTGGTGATTATTTTTTTCATTTTTCACAGCCAAAACAAACGCTTCAGAGCGTTTTAAACAAGGATGTGAACACAGTCCACTGTTGTCAAAGTAATTTATGTTGTCCCATATTTTTATACTCCACAATCTCTACTTTTTGTTTTTTTACTGCACATGTTCATTTTACTGAAATAACTGTTCTACATTAGGATGTGCTGTCTAAAAACAATACATAGAAGGCTGCTTCTTCCGTTGTTTTAATTTCGGACATTGGTGCTCCGTTATTGTGAATTCCCAGAAGTTTCACTCTTAAACCTTTGGGTACTTGCTGCAGTTTCTGGTGATTAACTGTGCAGTCAATTGAGCTGAAGATGTGACAGAGAACCCTCCCAGTATTCAATTATTAATAATAGCCCTGTTGATTGATTGGTACCGGATTTAATTAAGACAAAATAAAAAATAATCACATAAAAAAATGAAAGGGCAACAAAAAAACACATTCTGGAAGTGATGAGCTGCTGCTCCTCCTACCCATATTACCCATTTGATGACAAAATGTCTTCATTTCTCTTTCGAACGAACTCTTCATACCACCAACAATTAAAGGTAATTTGGACATTAAGGTGCTATGAAAAAGTATCCTACAAAGCATATTGATCTCTTAAAATATTCCAATATTCTAAAATCCAGACTTGAATAGAAGAGGCTGTGGTATGATATCAACAGGCTGCTCTAATGTGTAGGAATTGAGTCTTTCTCCATAGAATTGTTCGCCAGAATTCTTTCAGTGTGGAGTCATTTACCCAGAATATTTTAATTAAGAAACTCTGTTTGTTTAGCTAAAACTTAAGAGTGACAAAAGCAAAATCTAAAGACATCTACAGAGACAGTTTTTCACTGTACCTTAATGCCAAACGCTAGCCAGTACCTTTTCTCTGGCCCAAGTGTATGTTTAAGACAAGAGGATGTAGATAAAGAATGGCTACATTACAGCTATTGTTTTATTCTTAGGTAACAGAATAGCAGAAGATGTGGTCAGCTCATACGTCAGTTGCATGCCCTTCCTTTATCCGGACACAGAACATTAAAATTTCTAATGTACAGTGATAACTCATTTCTTTGGAATAGACACATTAGGAGCAGCGATGGCCAACAGAGATGGATTTATTTTAGAGTAAGAAACAGAATTGGTTCTGATGAATGAGCTGGGTCTGGAGCTACGACATAAATATCGAATTTCATACCCAAAATATGTTTTCAAGCAGTCAAAAAGAGCTGAGGTGATTGCGCATGAGGAGTTTCTCACGGATCTTGAAGTTGTGATTAAAGGGGGTTTTAACCTTTCCTAACTTGCTGATGGTTGAGCTTCAGCCGCGAAGGTTTTCATGTTTGTTTTCCCCGATTCCGTAAAAGAGTGAAGGTTTAGAGGAGTCGTGCATGTTAAGGTTCTCTTAAAAAGGAGCCTGCATTTCCTGTTTTGCTTTGCGGCTGTCAGCGTGATGCTCGGAGAGCTTTGATATGGAGCCTGTTTGGCTTTTGCAGTCGTTCTGGGTTCGTGCATTTCATCGTGCCTGAATCAGTGTGGGCAGAACCAACAGATTTTTTTTCTTCTTCTTTTTTTTTTAGGGCTGTAATGGATCAACTGTCACCGAATGTACAGGGCAAAGGGTCAAGTATTGACTGCTGGTGAACTTTGAAGATGCACAAGCTAAAAAGTAGAACTAGTAAAACCACTGTAAAGGCTCCAGTAAACAGAGTCCTCTTCGTAAACAGCTTTAGGATTTTTATTTTTTAAAAAGGTTATGAACTTATTGGGCTGGCATTGAATGAAGCAGCAAAGCCACAAAGCTAATATCCGCCGCCTGATACTGCAAGATAAACACATTTCTTTGATTTTACTTATTAGATATCTTTCTAAAACCATGACAGGATTATTCGTTTTTAAACTTCTCAACTAATTCAAGTGTTATATCTACATCTTGTATGCACATAGATAGATTGACTTCTTAGCTTAGGTACCAGTCCAGATGAATCCAAGGTCGGGCAATTGCCCATAAACCAATTTTGCTCATTAAGGGCCAACAAACTATCCCCCCATTTCATTTCATTAACTGCCGCAAAATGACATCATCCAGGGAGGCTGTGTCCCTTCTGCTGTATAATAACCAGAGCTTTTTCACCCACCAACCTTTCTGCGACAACTTGGCCGCGCCGTGCGTTGTCAGCTTCTGTCTCCATGTGCTCCAGTGGCACACTCTCGCATTAGCACCCAGTGTTTTTGCCAGAGTGCCCATTTTGTGTAATTATATAAACTACAGCAAGCTAATGGCCCCAACAGAGCAGTGTCTGGGGCCATTACACCCCGGGGCGCTGCAAAACACCATTACCACCAACAGCCCCGGAGTGTTTGTGTACAGCCGGTTGCCAGGTTGTGTGTTTCTGAAGCGCCGCGTGTGTTTTCATGTAGATGTGTTGGTTTGCACAAGGGTCCACGGCGGATTGACGCGTGTCGCAGGAATCAAAACAGTTAAGGCAGGACGGTCGCCATTGTTAGAAAACCGACGTGTGCCCCGTCGACTTGGGGCCTTGCACCTGTCATCTCTCAGCCGTTAATTTCTCCTGGGGGCTTCAGCCGCTCGCTGCTGGAGGCGTTGGTGACGCAGCAGAAAGAATAGCAGGACGCTTGGAGCGACTCGGGGCACTTCACTGAGAATCATCTCAGCCTGACAGCAGAAGGAGGATTTCGCTTTGCTTAAGTCGCTTTAACTGGACATTTTTTCGTGTCTACAATTTGATCCAGCCACTGCATAAATCCTCGTAGGGCTTCTAAACAACAAACTTTAAAGACATAATTTGCTTTAAGTTGCACTCTTTCATCCTTTATCAATTTACATCCCAAACTTTCTCCCTCATAATCTTTCCTCCCTCCTTCCTTTCCTTCTCATGTATTACATTTTTCCTTCCTTATGCCCTTCCTTTATTGTGCATGTCCCCCCTAGTCCTCCTTCCTTCCTTATTTGTATTTTATATATTTAAAAATGACTGAGTCTGGAACAATACCATTTTTTTTTTTCAATAACAAACATTAAGGAGCCCTTCGCATAATTCTCTTGAAGTCAATATATGGCATCCATATATAATGTTGATCTGCCCAACGTCATATCCATCACATATATTTTGGTTCATCATTTTAAAGGCATTCTGGACCTCCTCCATCCTCTAATCTACAACCAACCGCATGCATTTTTATTAAGAGAGACTAAGACGGATTACGCGCATATCTGCTCATTCCTCTCAGTTGCCTCTTAAGACCACGACCGTCAACACAGTCAGTGAATTTCACCCCCCTTTGGCCATTAGCTATTATGTTTCTCCTATATTTTTTATTTTTTTCTTGTTTTTTTTAAGAGAAGGCACCTCGACACTCATTCTACTGATTATCTGCTTTCCCCTCCGTATCGATAGCCATTAACAACTTTAAGCCTCGCCAAGCACGCAAGATTTAGAGCTAATTGCCTCCCTATTATTATTACTTTTTTGGTGTGAACTACTCTATACAGTGATGGTGAATCATTGCCTTTGTTGATGTTGTACAATATAAATTACTATTAGAAGTAACAAGTGCAGTGAAAATGAAACATATCCCTTTATATTCGTGCGGCCACACAACAGGTTTGTCAAACTTTCTTCTGTATTTCTTCCTGATGCAAACACATGCCAGTACCAGTCATGGCATCTCAGTATCGACCGGCGCCACCTGTGTGAAGTGGAGTAGATGAGTCATCCCCCCCACCGACACCGAAATGCATGCAATTAAATCACATTAGCGTCGTTAGCCCAACAGACGTGAGGGGGAGCAGATGGTTACAAATTCAGAAATCTGCTCCTGATGAAGCTCCTCACTTACCGTGCCTGTAGGAGGACACCTCCCAGTGGTGCAGCCAGTTTTTTTTTCTGCCGTGTAAAACTCAAAGTAGTATTAAAGGACAAAGGTTGTTCCTTATGTTGCTTTGTTATAAGTCTCTTAACAAAATTGCGAACAAAGTATTGTCCTGCGTAAGTAGATTAACTGAACACAGTGTATTCTCAACACCTGCTGTTATTTTTGCATGTTTCTTTTCATTTAAGAAAACTTTAAGGCTCTTTTTTACATTTAGCGTTGCAGTTTGAAAACGAAGGCTTAGAAATGTTTGGTCGATTATTCAAATTACTCCCCATCAGGGACTGAGCACAAAACGTGTAATGTAACCCTAAATCCCAAAATTATTACGGTGTGGTCATTTTAAAAAACCTACAGTGTAACATGTAAAGAATAGGAGCTTTATTTTATGTTTTGTTGATCTTTCAATATTAAAACTGCAAAAATGACTGCTGAAGTATCATACGTTGACCCGAAGCAGTTAAGCAATCTAAAATCTATACCTTGGATCCAATGTTGACAATATACAGAATGTGGATGTCTTGAAAACGATATATTTTTTTAGGATGAGAGACAGTTTTCTGGTGAAACCTTGTGTGAACAGAAAGTCATACAGGCAGGTTTACTCCCTAGGAGCACCTAACGTTAGCTTGTTTGCCTGAATTAGTGAATAAATCCCATCCACCAATGATTTAAAAATTAGGAATGCATGTTGTTAAAAACAACAAAAAACAGGATGTGTAAAAACATGCACAAAACGATGAACGCTACCATCTAGTTTTTACTCTTAGATCTTTCTGTTTAGGAATGCAATTTGTTGTTTTAAGTGTACATTATTGTGTCTTGCTTGTGGGGAAAGAAAAGCCTCTTAATAAAGCAGATAAACTATAAACGGCAGCTCGCTGATCTTGTGCACTGATTGTATTGTCATGTATAGTCATGCCTCTCCGCAGGGAAGCTTCTCTTCACTTGAAAAGCCTGAGGCGGAGGAAGTATAGTAATAATGTTACAGGACGTCTTGCTAGAGGCACGCAGGACCATAGAGATGAAATACAGAAAACGTACTACTACTAAAAAGGTTAAATAAGTTGATACCAACATATCATGATTTCCTCTTCTATAGTAATCCGTATAACCGTTAGTGGAATTAATTTCCTATTAATAGATTACGTTAGTCTTAAAAACCCTGGTGGACTGTGGACAAAGTATCAACAGCTCAGATATAATAACGCTGCTAAGTTCTTTTCAAAGGCTCGCGCTTTTTTTGCACCAACAAACACAATGGAACACAGATCCCGAAACACCTGAAGCCACTCGTGTGCACGGGGTTCGGTCCGAGCAAACGCGGTGGGTTTCAAAATCAGAACAGAGAGCAAGGGATGAAAGCTAAGAGCTAACGCCGGCGCTCTGTTGAATACAGATGAGAGAGAGAGAGCGCCGTTTTAGTCTCGCTGCTCTCCAGAGCAAGAAGTCTTTAGAGGCCTTTGGCTTTTTAAACCAAGAGGGACCTCACCTGTTCAATCTTTTAAACTCGAAGTATTTCAGACTGGGTTCCCAGTCAGCCTTGAAAGGTCTGGATGATTATGGAAAAGTCAGAGTACAGAGAAAAATCTTTTTATCCTTCCTTTCTTTTTGTGAGGGATAGAAATTTAATTCATAATTATGGAATTAACCTCAATGCAACTTGACATAAATCTTTATTGTTTTCATTTTATTTTTTATTTACTGCCTGATGTAGACTCAGTTATTCTTTACAAAAAAAATGAACATTGCATCATTTTTTTAGACTCTTTTGAACTTGCAATGCATGTTTGGGTTTGTTGTTCATAAACTTTCTGACTTTGATTTGAGCTATCTGCTTAATGAATAAGTCGGTTAAGGTTGTAAATCAAGGTGTGTTAGTGTAGTCAAAAAGCTACAAAAGCAGACAAAACTGTAAAAATAGTCAAATACTCAACTCTAGCAATTCAGGAAGGAGATGAAGAATGCTGCTGTGTTTAAAGCAGTGTTACTGGAAGTCCACGAAATTCTGTTCAATCTGAAAAATTCCTATTGCCATTTGTTTAATCTATATGTATAATAACTGTCAGGAATCAATAAGATACTAACACAACAATGATTACCGTGTTTACAAAATACAATACGCATTTTCTTTTACACCTTTTCAGTTTTACATGATAAAATCCGGATAATTCTTCTTAAGCCCATCATACCAATGGAAGGCTTATCCCAGATAAATCCTAATAGTCTTATCCCGTAGTTTTAATGAGGCATTGGGTCTTCTGTTTGAGAAATAAACATCCGGTTTTATGTTTAAAGTGGCTGAAATCTCTTGTTTATTTTGGGCTCCTTGTTGTTATCAGCTTTCTCTTGCAGCCAGATTATTTTCAGCACTCCAACATGGTTTTAACGTATCTTAAGAGCCTGTGGCATATAAAAAACTCTGTCAAAAAGCTACTTAGCAGCTACTCTTAGCTTAGAGAAGGAAAAATAGAAGGAAGTTTGGGTTGAAAAAGCTTTTCTAGTTGGATTCCCTTTTAATGTATTCAGAGGAGAAGGAGTGAAGCAAAGTCTGACGTGTGAATTCTGGCTTCGATTGCAGTTTTGAGCTTAATTAGTCGAAGACGACTTGTGCTTCTTTAACCCTCGAGCAGAATACAAAATTCTCTCTGTTGGTGTCACCGGGTCGTCACACCGGCTCATTAAAAGCGAGCGTGG
>JAVLVB010001196.1:1013902-1046519 GCA_032876305.1 Orestias chungarensis
GGGGGGGGGGGGGGGGGGGTACAAAAAAAAGAAAGGTTTGGAACGGGTTCTCATCCTTACAGAAAGCCGCAAACCGTGTGGAGTCAGATGAGTGCCGACACCGAGGCCCCACCGGGATTTGTCTTTTCGTGTGATTATCAACACCGTGATTGGTTGTAAACCCTGTTGTCACGGCAATGATTTCAGCCTTGATGATGAAAGCTTCTGGGACGCCAATCCGCAGCATGCCTGCGCACACACACACACGCAAACACGTTTTCACTCTGTCTTACCGCTAACCAGCCTCATTCCCCTTTGAGGGAGAGGCATTAGTGGGCCAGATTGAACTCTCGCTCGCGTGTGTGAGAGACGATGACGGCTGTTGTTGTTGGTGTCTATCTTCTAACTTGCCAAGTGATGTGCAGACCTGAGATCTCACGAAAAGTCTCGCGCTTCACTGAACGTTATCTGTCACTTTCCCGTCTCTTTAGTTGCTGTTGTAGACTTCTCCGAGTAAAAATCTGTTTAACGTCCGGTCGCGTTTTCCTTTTTAGAACAGCTTTTGCTTTCAATCAATCCTGAGGCGGACACGGACGTTTGAGTTCGTCAGTGCTTTAAACCCTTGGGAGAGTTTCCGTGATTACTTTAATTCATAAAGAGTAGAACAACAGAAGAGGGGGAACCGAATAAAAGTGTGAGGTCTTCTTTTTTGGTTGCTTTGGAGTTGTTTGATTTGGCTTTTACTCAATATTCTAGCAGTAAAACACTTTAACGTCTTCCACAGTTCACTATCAAGCTAAAACCTTTTACTTTGATAAAAAAAACACACAAAAAAAACACGGTCCTAACATCAAACCGTAGCCACCCTGCAGGTAAACAGCCTTCGAGTGAATAAAATATTCGCCAGCTGACTTTTTTGCTCAAGCTGCTCACAGATGTAATCAGCTCTATTCAACAACTCCACCATGAACCAGGTCAGGAAAAGTCGTACAGCTGCACGGACTTTCCTTTTTTTTGGTTTTGTTGAAGGAATGAGTCATCTGTTCATCTTTGCCTGCTTGAGAGAGCAGAAAGAATCATAACTAGGTCGGCTTTTACAGCTGTTGTTCCCAGATTAATATAACAGACTAATACCACGAGTGTTAAAAGAATCCGTCATCCTGACTTTTTATTAGTGAACCACTGAAACTAGATGATCTTGTTTGATGCAGATGACCTTAATTAAGATGCCACAGTTTCTAAACAGTGCAAATTATACACATCGCCTTAAAGTAAAGGGTTTTTTCCCTTTAACCAGGAAAATAACACCATTTCCTGTTAGTGGGGGCTATGCTGCGCTACTCGGTACTTTATACATGGCCCCATGCTGCAAGCATTGTTCAGATTTGTCGGGAGTTAAGAAAGCGAAACCAAGAGTTACACTTCCCAATATTTACCTTTAGTCACAGTCTTAACATGTTTGGATCATGTCCTGGATACAAGCAGCAGTAACGCTCTGGGTGGACTTATTGAATACAACAGTTTCTAAAACAGTGACCTGTAGATGAAATCTGCTGGGTTCCCTTAGATCGGAAACTTTTTCAAAGAGATTTGTTTATGGTGCATCTATGATTTGAGATTTCTTGTTACGTGCCTTGAGACGACATCTGTTCTAAATAAACTGATTCCAGATGTCTGGACGTCCCTCTCAAACCTCCTACGTCCCCCGAACTGATCTCGGGTGAACCGACATATTGGATAGAGGATTTTCTTTCTTACGTAATTAGGAATATTTTGATAACCTTATCTAACTTATCAAGTCCTTAAATACTAAAGTTTTGTAACTGTATCCAATAATATTTAATCTGTGGCTCTAGTTTGAAGAGTGTTATCAGTTTTCTTCATTATCTCCTGCTTTTTTTTTCTTATTTAAAATAGAATATATATAGATTTGTCTTATCCGCAGAGCCGTTGTGCACATCTGCTAAGCATCTCTTCCCTTATTTCTCACCAGGGCCTGATGATCCTGTTGCAGAACCTCCCCACGATGCACTGGGGCAACGAGGAAGTGAGCGTGCTGCTGGCCGAAGCCTACCGGCTGAAGTTTGCCTTCGCCGACGCGCCCAACCACTACAAGAGATGATGAGAGTTGGCGCTCCCCCTCCGTCGCCCGTCCCGCCGTCGCCTGCTGGACTCACAGGCTCCTCCCCCCTTTTTTATTTTTTATTTTTGGCCCATAACTCCCTGTGGGGCCTTTGAGCTAATAAGAGATTTGAATCAAGCTGTGACTGAGGACTCGTGGTGTAGCATTGTGACATGATATGGAGCCTTTTTTTTTAAGATCTCCATGACCAGCACTGAGGAGTGCACTCTCACGGTCCGACGCAGAAACGGATCATTAACAGCGATGATTGCAGGTAGTTGTTAGTTTTTTTGGAAGCAGCTTGATGCAGGATCACAAACCGTTTCTTGCCACCTCCTGTGATTATGTCTGCATTATTTTACACTAATATGGCAATATATTGTTTTTTTTGGGCCTTTTTTTTTTTAAGATTAATCAGAAATGTCTTGACATCTTGAAGGAGCGTGACGTTTGCCAGTTGTTGTTTTTTTTTTCCAGAATCTGACGGCCTAAGACTGGGTTCTGAGAATCCCGCACTCAGCGAATTTGCTTCCGCTCTCACTGTAACACGTGGCAGCGTTAGAATGGAAGGTAAACAGCGGCGGGGAGACTCCAGGTCAGGTTCACGATACTAATAAGCCATCAGAAAGGGGAGAGCTCTTTATTCCTACTTGTTAGTATTTGTCTTAAATTGCCTGTTCGTAAAGGGCTATGTCTCTCCATCATCTCCTGCGCTGTAAACATACTTTAGCACTACCTCACATCTAACAACTTCTGCTTACGAGAATCTAAATTTTTTATTTCATAACGATAGAAGAAATCTATACATATATATACTTTTCCTCTTATGTTTCAGTTAAATGCTATTTTTAAGATATGTCATTAAAATTCACAATATTACTACCATCCTAAGAGACGGGGTTTGTTTCCAAGCAATGCTAGAAAAAACTAAAAAAAGTGTCCGAACCGAGACGAACATACACACGCGGCCTCAGTCTAAATCCGTACTACATTACTAAACCGGAGCGGCTCCAGCCGAGTCCTTAACTTTTTAAATCATGCCAGCGTCCAGGTGGGTTTCAATGGATGAAATATTTGGTTCTCACCTCTCTTTTGTGGGGAAACCGAAGCGTAAAGATAGTTTGTTAAAACACGATGATGGACTGTAGCTGAACACGGTGGATTCCTGCGGTTGGATCTGCACTTTTCCTTCAATATATGTATAAAATCTGCACACTTTTCAAGACAGAAAACGGGAAGCGAATGCAGTTCTGATGTTACCATTTGTAAAACTGTTAATAGAGTTATTTGCTATGGATTTATGGCAGAAACTTTTATAAACGTCATATATTAAAAAAAAGCAACGAGAAAGAAAGATGAAATAAATGTTGGGTTGGTAAAATGTTTGGATGGTGGACAAAACAACACGGCGGATTTCCCGTGTAGCAGGTTGGATAACATGCAGACGTCAAACGCCCGGGAGGAAAAAAGTCTCTTTCCACACCTGTAACACACCTACATCAATTTTGCAGACTGTTACCAGATCACCGTTTTTTCGTTTAAGCCCGATCGCCTAGCTTCAGTTGCGCGGAAACTCGCCAATGGCGGCCTTCGGTTTTAGCCCGGCTAAACGTCCGCGTCCGCTCTGCCGATCAGACTTTCACGGCACAACTCAGAAAGCAGTTAACATCCGGCAACCCCCCGTAGCGCCTCCGCCAGGATCCATTATTGTCGCCGGCGCGCCTGCAGAGACGGCGGAGCGTAGGTGTGTGAAGGGGAGAGGGAGGGTGTTGTGTTCCTTTGGAAGTTTCAGCGCTTTTTCTGTGAGAGCTGTCAGTCCTTGATCACACTCTGGGACTTATTATTTTTCTCTCTCTCTCTCTCTCTCTCTCTCTCTCTCTCTCTCTCTCTCTCTCTCCACACAATCTGAACCAGTTACACAAGGCTCTTATCTCCTGTGCTGTGTGACAAGAAAACTGCACTTAAGTTAAAAAGTCCACATTCTTTTCTTCTTCGTCGTCCTCTTTTCTTTGAGACGTATATCCAGTTCTTTCAATCAGCATTTCCAAGATCCCTCCATGACGTTTTACTTTTGTTCCTTTATTTATTAAATTTTTTTTTATGGCTTCTAATGTTTACGTTCAGCCGTGCCTGACTCTGACAGAGAAAGCCATCCCGGCTAACACGAATGCAGCCAGTTGACAGAAAATCTGCCTTTAAAACAAACAACATGAGCGTTTATTTTTTTTACATTTACAACATGAATAACACAAACCTGCCCTTGTCTCTATGCAGGCCTGTCAAGCTTCGATGCTGATGCTGTGTGCATGAGCAGGGCTGCGTGTCCGTGGAGCTAAAAAGCTCTTAAAAACATGCGGTACATGGATTAGTCAGTCTGTTATGTTATGTTAGGGTTGTATCGCTACAGCTGTTTCTAGATCCTTTTATGAAATCGAGCATCATTAGGCAATGTGCTCTGCTAAAAACCGTTTGCAATAAAAGAGCCCTTTTCGTTCCACGTTCATGATCTCTTACTGCTGTAGTCTGAGAGCGTCGACATACCAGCGACGTCATCCTCATAACCCTCGCCGTGCTATTTTACGTGCTCTTGGTAAAAACTGCAGCAGGGTACAAAAAGGAGCAAGATTCCAATAACGTCATGACTTCTACTAAATATGAAATTGCCATTTCATGTTCTGAGCGATGTGAAACCTTAAATCAGAGTTTTAAAACGCTATTTTATGTGACCTCCGAAAAATGAAGCAGAAGTCTTTAACAAAAGAGTGACGTATCCTTTCCTGCTCGTCCAAACATGCGTGTGTCTAAAATTCAGAGCAATTATCAAAACATTCAAAAATAGGAGTTATGATAAACGGGGCTAAAATGTATCCACGCCACTGTTAGTCTCCGTGACAACAGTTACATCCTGTCCACACACATTACCAACCTGTTGTTGTTGTTGGGTTTTTTTTCTTCTCTCCTACCATCACAAATCGACACCACAGAAAGAAAAGTAAGAACATTTTGACTGGCTTTTTTTGGAAAAATCTTTAATATTTAATGTAAGTGGAGGATCTAAGATGCTGTGGGTCTCTGTCATTTTTCCACAGCACTGCATTATGGGTTCTTATTACTGTTTGAACATTTTTAGTAAGATTCTAGTGTTTTTTTGTTTTGTTTTCTCCTTAAAAACCTCATTATTATGCAGCCCCCACATCTAGCTTTCTAGAAAATCTGTGCAGGTCTCCTTTTCGCTTGAAGCTTTTATTTTTCTACAAGTTTTTACCAGAGGTAACGATAAATGCGGCTTTCATGCGCAAAACTCCAGACTCATTTCGCCGAGAAGAAAAACAAGCACTTTTGGAAGAGTATATATTTTTTTTTTACACTAATGGAAATAATATGTTAAAGCTGCATGTTTGAGCTTATAAAATCCACAGGTCATCACAGCTGCCCTATTACTTTCCTGTAAGATTTGTTGCCGCTGCTTTCAGCTTGCACAGTAATAGGAAAGCTTGACAGGCAAAGCAGCGTTAACTAATAGTGGGCAGGGATTTAATTTTTTGGTCCAAAGTTCTGCTTCTCTCCAGCTTAAGTTGCCTTTAAACACAGATTTGTGTTGAAATGAAGGATATGGTGTTCGTCTGTGTATACGTGTGTGTGTGTTCACTTGAGTTGTGGGTAAATTAAAGCTTCCAGTCTTTCTCCTGCTTCTCACCTCGATTTTTATCCGCATTTTTTTTCTTCCTTTCAGCAAGAATCAAACGCCTCCTCGTATGCAAGTAACAAAAAAACAAAGAGAGAGAGATAATTTAATAAACGCAAACAAAATCGCTCGCCGCTAATCTCAAATTAGCCTGGCCCCGCTTCTCCACGGTGACTGGTGACATCTGGCTGGAACCGTCTCTCTTTTTATCAGCCCACACAGACAGACTTCAAACATTCTTGGGAGCGTCATCAGGCAGGTTTCAGAGAAGCAGCACTTCTGATGCTTCATTTTTTATTTTCTACTTCTTTTTCTAGTAGACTACACATGAAAAAAAACAACATGGAAATCAGGCCAGCCCTCCCTTGTATGGTTTTGCTTTGGGAAACTTGAGAAAAGAAAGCTAATATTGCCAGCTTGTGTGGGTGACAGTCGTGTCTGTTGAATTTAATTTCAAAAATGTGTACAGAAACAAATATCTGTAAATAGAAAAATGTAAATAAAACCTATATATGGAAAACTATATAAAAAGAAATACACATGCTGTCTTTTTTGTTGAAATGTATGACGTGTGTAAATATTACAAGTTCAGTCGCAGGTTTGTTGAAAACTACATTCCAGGGTTTTGTGCTTCCACTAGAAACATAAGTCAATGTCAACTGCTTAGCAAATGTAATCACCCTCTCCTTATTTGGGTTTGTAATTTTGGGGCTCATATTTTTTTATTTTAAGATTTTGTTCTGGAAAGAAAATCTGACATAAGAACAAAAAATATGATTTATCTGTAATTATAGTTGGTGTGAAAGTCATTTTCTTTTTAATTTACTAGTAAAACCGGCAGTTTAGTGTGCATTCAAAAACAGCTTTTAAACCCCTTTAGATCAATATCTTTAACTACATAAACAAATAAAAATTTGTCCTGGCTTTAAGTTGAATTGGTTACGATTACATGTCAAGCATCTCAAATTGTTTTCAGCCCATAACGATAAAAGTACAGCAGATCTTTAACTTGAATTTACAAAAACAAAAAACTGTTTGGCATAGGAAAATCCACGGTTTTTATGTTGGCCTCAAAGAGTCGTTAGTATTCTCCAGGATTTTATTCAAAATACAGGTAACAAAACAGGTGCAGGTAAATATCTTGAACCTAAATCTTCACAAATTGAGTCACATTTCGATTCTTTCATTTGAAGCAAACTATTGAACTACGGCTCTAAAGGTTTTCCTGTATAAAGCTTGATCCATCTTCCTATTAACTCTAAACAGCATCGGCATTCCTGATACGGCTTCCCCACAGCATGATGCTGCCATGACCTTGTTTCACTGTGGAAATGGCGGACTGCAAACTCCCAAAGTACCGGACTACGTTTTGTTGCAGCTAGTTTCGTTTGTAATGTGATGTGATTCATGAAAAGGTTTTGTTGATGCGCTATTAAAACTTTTACTGTTGGCTCTGTATGATAAAGAAGATACTGGAAGGAATAAATTGAGCCCAGCGGTTCGAAGTGGTAAGGCGTAGTCAATGGTTACCTTTGGGTTGTCTGTTGTTTGTGAAAGACGTGCAGCGAAGGAGGGATTGATGGCCGGTTCGCGTTCCATCGTGTTTTTCCAAAGACACAATGCAAGGGGGAAAAAAAAAGAAGCAAAGCTGGACGAACAGGATCCGTAAATGTGTCCGCGTACCTGCTTTGCAGCTTGCAGCCAAGGCCCCCCCCCCCCAGCTCACGTTAGGCTGACTGATGTTCACACCGGCAACCAATTACGGAGCGGCGGTCACCGAGGACTGCAGTCACTTCATGGGAAATTAAAAACGCATTAAAACCAACAATGGTCGCAGGAAGCGTGGGTTCACCAACGCACACGCAAACACGGAGAGAACTGAAGATAAAGTAGCTTTAGGTTTGTGTTTTTTTCTCATTACATATTTAAGATGTTTGTTTACATTAGAACACTGTTTAAGCCCGACATTTAAACCCCTAACCCACTTGTTAATTAGCCAACATGTAACTTGTGATTAATCTTTCCCGCTGATGCATTTTACTGCAGCTAAGCCTAAAGCAGAGATTTAGACAAAGATTTCAGCTGAGTTTTTCAAAAATGCCCAAACCATTGATTTTGCACACTTGTAATAGAGGCTGTATAAAGCAGTGACTAAATAAAAGCCATTATTGCATTATTATTATTATTATTGTTCATATAGGGGACAGATGAGACCAAAACAGAACTTTCTAGCTCACATTGACAGAAACGTAAAAACGCTAGCATCATTGTCTGCGGGCGTTTGTCTTGATCAGGGATGGGGAAGGTTGTGGAAGTTAATGGGCGTTCAGACACCTTCCATTTAGTCCAAGCTAGCTTCCGTTAAGAATGTGCACAGGTTTTAGCGTCTAGATTTTCAGAACTTGTGAAGGCATACGTTACTGACCTGCATGCAAACAAAAATTGATGTGGCCACTTTCTTTTTGTCTTAAAAGTCGTGTCTTCTTTCTTTTTGACATCTGTGATTGTAATAAAACAAAGGGTGAATTTTTTTATTTTATTTTATTTTATGTTGCACAGTTCCTTACCAGAATGATATAAATAACTTTAAATGAAAGTGTCTACCGAAGGAAACAAACACGTTTGGAATCTGATAAAAGCTCATGTATATCTTTTAATGTGGAACACTTTGTTGATTTAAACCAAGCATGCACCTTTAAAAAAAACGTTTATAATTCTTCCTTCTCTATTCAAAGATGAAAATGTTTTCCTTCTATAAATTGTGGATACGCCTTCGATTTTTGATATTATCCAGGCGTGCTTCCTAGTTTTTGTCCATTTTTGGGCGATTCCTGAGAAATATGAAAACAGAACAACGCTCTTCTTCTGCAGATGCAGCGTGCAGAAGAACTAAACTGCAAGCTGTTCGATTTGAATCCTGCCAACATTCTCTAGATGGCTTTTTTTTCTCCTTTTTGCCAGCTTTCCACCTGTTAATTAAACATTAGCGACCCGGACAAACATCTAGAAGCATGGCTGTGTGTCATAATAGTGATTAAATACTAATTCTGCTCGTATTAATTAACACTTAAAATGGGATGGCTGTAATTACTGTGTACGAAAACCTTATTTTCAGTTCGGTGGCAATTTTAAAAAAATATTGTGATTATGTGATAATAGTTTAGTTACGCCGCTGAAAAAAACCACATTCTGAGGTACTGAAATGTAAAAACAAAAACTAAGGTGGCTTTTTAAGAAAAAAATCTTTCTCCCTTTTAATTACCTTTGAGGAAAACTGATTTTATATAATGTGCAATAACAGAAAACACACATCTAATTCCCCTTTTTAGCTCCGCTGACTATAAAGCCTAAGTTCAGTCTTAGACAGCTGTGACAGTCGATGACATAAAACATGGATGGTCTTTGTCTGGTCAGAAGAGACGGCGCGTTGGGAATGAATTAGCTTGTTTTGTTTTTTACAAAAAAAATGTTTAAGTAGGTGAGGCCATGAAAGTCCACCATATAAAAACCTTAGCATTTTGATATAACATGATTCTGTCGTGCCCAAATTGCGTTGTGGCCGTTAGCTGGGTGGTTAATGTGGAAAGATGTCGGCGATCTAATGATTCATTCCACCACGGGTGCACAATACGTCGATTCATGATCGTTTGTTCTGTGCAGAAGCTGTTGTAAAGCCGTTTGCTAAGGCTTTGCGACCGTTACGAACCATTTTTCATGAGAGGAGATACCATGGAACATTGGAGACAGCACCACAGGCATCAAATGCCTCAGTTAAGGTCAGTTTCTTGATTCCACATTAAAGAGATAGAGGGGGCAAAAAAATCACTTCCAAGGCCAAAACCTGTCACCTAAACTGATTCCATGCAACACTAGTTTAGTTTAGACGTTAAAAATCTCAGTGAGTCAGTAAAGTCAGATTTACCAGACTTGCAGACATCTTGGTAGTCGCCTGCATTACAGTGTTCAGTGTACAAAAACGACAACAAAAGATCATGACAAAATATGCATGTTTGCCGATGACGATATCATTTGTTGTATTTTAAAAGGCTTTGTATCCATCCATCTGGATAGAAAGATTTAACATGCATAAAGATGGATAGTAATGTCTGACTGAATTAAAAAGAAGGTTTTCCTTCTCAATCTAAGCTATTTCCCATTTGCTTTGGAATCACTCCGACTTCGAGTCATTAATGTTCCACTCCTCTTCGAATCTTCATGTATGCTGACAGCCATAACCGTTTTTTCCCGCAATTTGTTTTTTTTTTTCATCTTGATTTCTCATCCAGCTGAGAAGGTTAATGAAACACCTGCATGCTTTCTGCGATGAAGAACAGCATGCCCAGCTAATGGCGCCTAAAAAGATTGTCATGGTCACTGTGAAGGTGTCGAGGTTTCCGTAGACCCGCCGCTGAAAGCCGCCTGGGCGCTTTATGTTTGATTTGATTGTAGCTCCACGCGCACGATGCCGCTGTTTGGAAGTCACAAAACAAATGTTGAATATTCACTGCAGAAATGTAACCCAATGCTGGCTCGTCATTCAACTTTTGGATTATTTGCCAAAGATAATTGCTAAAAAAGATTTCTGTGAACAGTATCCTTAAAGATTGCACTTTGATTGACATCGTACAAAGATATGATCTTTCCTTTGTTATGTTTATGGGTATTTTTAAACCATTGTCTTTTCATTGGAATCAAAAACTTTTAATGTATCAACTTTGACATGTCGCCTGTTTAACCTTTACCCGCTTGGAGCGTCTTCGTTTTTGATAAAGGGAATATTTATACCCCACTTCTCACAATCGGAGCTCGATTAAAAAAACCTCAGAGACTTTCTTTTTATGACTGCTTACTCATCACATGAAGCCTGATTGGGGTTGAGCCGCTATCAAATCCACTTCGCATCTCCTCATCACCACCGACAGCATTGCGGTGACCGAATCGACAGGCCTGTAGACGAGTGTCGCTCTGAATTCGTCTCGTGTTCAGACAGGAATTAGCCTTGCATGAAAAGACACAGACTGATGATTCATTTACTCGAAATGAACAATGAAGTATACTTTTTTTTCCCCTGTGAGGTTGTTTTTAGTTGGAAGTAATATCTTAACAACGTCTAAGAGGTTCATACACATCTACAATTGACTTCAATGTATTTACGCTGAATAATATACCCAATGTACATTTGAGGAAGAGACCTGATGAGCATTTGGAAATTTTTGTGATGTTAAATGCCCCCCATTGAATTAGTTGGGAGCACACAGCTTTCTTGTGTGACTCCATGAGACAGTGAAAAGTAATCAGCCAAGATATCAGGGAACGAATTGTGGAGCTGCCCATCCTTGGGAACAAATTCTCGATGCTTGAACAAGCAACTCTCGTCCGTTTAAATCATTACTTGCTCGCAGGATTTAACTGTCCAACCATCATATTATTTAAAAAGACCTTGGATTTTTTGGTCCAAGAGATGGAAAACTTTTTGGTTCGAAATATGCAAATCAACCCTAAAACAAAAGCTAATGACTGTGTAGGGGCTGCCTTGAGCTGGTAAGATGGTGTCATTATCCACATTGCAATGTTCCCTGTAGCTACATGGACTGAAAGGTCACTCAGCAGTTTCCAAATGGTCTGATGAAACTATAGTAGAACTGTTTGCTTAAAAACGTGAAAACGATCCACAAGTTCTGTCTGAGGAATAGGCCAAAACTCCAACAAACCATTGTGAGAAGCCTTTGGAGGATAACCCAAAATCTTTGGCCCAAGTCGCACCAAAGAGAATTGTACCACTTTCACACCTTTTAATTCTTTCAATATTTGGGGATTTGGCGCTAACTTACTGTAAACTGGACAAATTTAGCCAGATTTAATATTAGACAATGAGGGAAAAGTATCTCTATACTTGCCCTCTTCAGACCGAGCAATTTCGACATGTTTGGCTCAATGCCTATATGAGGTCCATGAGGAGCCTCGCTGTTAGGGCCTCTTCAAAGCTGTGTTCTTTTAGTTAAGTTTTCTTTTGTTTAGCTCCCAGTTCAATATGACTCAGACATTTTCATAACAGTAACTCAAACTTGACAGCTTCATCCTCTTTAACGAATGCAGGATTCACCCGCACGGATTATGTGTCTGGTACATTGCTGATATAGCCATTTTCTGAGGAGCTGCATTCCAATAATGCATGTTTTTTCTCTCAGTAAGTGCTAAACTTGTGAAGCTGATGCGTCACACCTTGATACCTTCAGA
Source organism: Orestias chungarensis (assembly GCA_032876305.1). Taxonomy (NCBI): domain Eukaryota; kingdom Metazoa; phylum Chordata; class Actinopteri; order Cyprinodontiformes; family Cyprinodontidae; genus Orestias; species Orestias chungarensis. The sequence continues at coordinate 1,025,926 of JAVLVB010001196.1, forward strand.
GGCTTTTAAGAAACGGGTCTCGGGCCATTCAGTGTAGTGCTTAAACTCCGTTGCCATGGCGTCTCTCAGTAAAGTTCCTGTCTGATGTGCTTTTAACTGGCTGCCGATGTATCTCACTCAGCAGACTGACAGTGACGGACATTGACAGGCTTTACACATTAAATGTGATTAAACTGAACACCATCTGCCACAGTTGGGGGAAACTGACATTGTACAACATTGCATCACTTGTGCTTTTCATTAAGGAGCCTCAGTGTTGCAGTGCACTGTTTTTTATAATGGTGCTTCGTACACGAGGGGGCACTTTTAATTTTGAGACAGACGGAACAGATTTGCTGATCAGCCACGACCCTTCAGGCAGAGTGCTGCCTCAGCCTCTGGGAAGTATATGGCAAAGGAAAAATTGTGGGGGCTTACGATGCGTAGGCGCAGAAAAGCTGAAAGGAGATCCTGTAATAGTTTACATTTAGCACTAATGGCAATTAACACAGCAGCAACTTGTTAAGAAAATGTACAGTTTGTAAACCAAGCGGGGGAGTAATAAATCTCCAAATAACTGCTTGGGACACCCTTTTCTTTTGGAAATACTACTATGAACTATTTGCTAAAGAAAGAGATTTTAGCCCACTGTTCTTGGGAGTGTTGTTTCATTTCAACCACAATGGAGCATTTTAAACGTTAATATTTCATTTAGGATCCTGTCAATGCATTCTAGTTGAATTTAAATCTAGACTTTGACAAGACCATTTAAACAAGTGTAATTTTTTTGGGGTGTTCAAAAGGCTAAATGTGGCAACGTGATGACTGGTAAATATCCTTCAGAAATGTTTCGCCTGTAAAACGGACTTGAGCATTTCATCGATTGTACGACGTATTCCGGGTCCTGAAGTACAAACCATCGCATTTCAACCACCGTGGTGTATGATGTGTTTGTCTCAAATGCTGAGAGTTGAATGCCTGTAGTACTTTAGGTGGTGGTTTGGGTCCTTTTTGAACTCCTGGGAAAGTTGGTAATGCGTGGTCAGTCCTTTTGTTAGTTCAATCTTATCTGTTTTTAAGGTGTGCGATGCGTTACCTTCATGGATCCTTTTGCCCACTTCATGTAGTCAAACTGATATCCTGATTTTACACGTCTATCTTTGTATTTTAAGTAATAGTTGTTTGAAAATCTTTACTGCAAAAAGCCAAAACAAGTACCCAGTCAGAGGACTATACAAAAGAGGTCCTCCATTTTGTTAATGTAATGCTGTTGGTTATTAGTGTATTGAGTGCCTGTCTGTGCTACCGTTCAGTGAAGCGTCCATACTCCATTACAGTCAGATGACCAAAGCTGCTGTGTAAGCATAGATGGCAGCTGACTCCTCTGGCTGAGGGTTCAGTGACTCTGCAGAGATAAAGACAGAACAGTTAGCAATGACCCTCTTATGGTATGCAATTTACTCATCTGTGTCCTAATGTCATTCCTGCTTTTCATTTGGCCGCTTAACCCGTATAGTCCTGCCAAATGGGCAGTAGATACATTTGCACATTAAAGGAAATACTCTCATTGGCCTTGTTTGAATTAGAATTGGGGTTAAACCATTGAGGCGCAATTGATTTTCTTTATTTCACTGCGAGATTAACCCTAGTGCTTTACGCAATCTGTGTAAATGTGCAAAGTTTTTTGTGGGAATTTGAGTGAGGTTATAAAAACGTCAGTTTTGTACTTTGGGAGTCTCTGGTCGTCATTAGTTTGATCAGCCTCATAATTTCTGCTGAGACATGACAATTTACAGACTGCAACGCTGCATCGCCTTTAGCATGCCAAAAGCTGATACTGTGACAAGGCGCCACCTGGAAAGCTGCCACAGTGTGTTTTAAAGCTTTAGTTATGCATGGTTGAAGCATGCACAGGTCTGTATCTTAAAATAACTCAAACCTCTTTGCATGTTTCATATTTGGAGGTCATTATTTGTTAACATTGGATATATCTAACACTCATTCCGGCAATGCGGCTCAATAAAAGAAAGAAACTTGTATCGCATCGCTTCCCATCGTCATGTAGATGATTTCAACAATTTCTTAGGGGTTTAGCTAGAGAACCCTGACCATCAGAAAAGGGAGAATCTGAAGTTGCTTTCAAAATAAAAATGTCCACACTAATGCAAACAGGTCTGGTAGAAGCTACAAGGCAGGATGCAGGCCATGTGTGCAAGCGGGTGTTTGATTTAAACAGAGCCACATGAGTAAGTTGCTTTTTTTTGTTGTTGTTATTTTCAGTCGTTTGTTTTCCCGTGTATTAAACAGTTCGGTGTGCCAAGCAAGAAAAAAATCCAGCAACTACTGGAAGCCAACATGTTTCCAGGGTAATCTGTTAAGCTTTTGTTTGATCCTGGTTGCTTTAACAGCCAGTTTGCGTTTCACCGTCACACTCGTTAGAGGAAAGTTTTCCTGGTCTTTTTGAATACCAACAGACCCTTTTTTTTTTTTTTTAACACACAACAATGTCGTTTGATTTAGATTTTAGGTGTCAGAAAAAAAACAACTAAACAAAGTAGTTCACAAAACTAAAGTAAAACGAGAATAATACATGTTTTCTAAAGTTTTTCCACAAATGAAATCCAACTAAATGTAGTTTGCAGTAATATTCTGCCTCCATTTCCATTGCATGACCCCAAATAAAAAAAAACGATAATGTAACCCAGCTGTAGGTTTTATAATAGTGAGCAAACAGCATCATAAACAGCAAGAACAACATTGTTGTTGTTTTTTCTAAACAATCAAATGTTTTTTGTGCAGTGTTCTAATGGGAAGAACACTTGGCAACTGGTGACTCAATATTTGCACAGTAATTCAGCAGATAGTAATTGTTTGCCCTTAAGCCACTGGGAAAATCAGCAACATATTTGCTCTGATCAAATAAGAAAACTGCTATTCCTTTTGATATTTATTTAATACTCCATGACAGACAATAAACATTCTTTCATAACCTAAATATAGTGGTTGTGGCCGCATCATGGTATGGGGATGCTTTTCTTTTGCAGGGCAATGATTCAGAGCCAAAAAGGCAAGATTTGAAGCAAAACATACCAGTTTGTCAGAATGGCCCAGTCAAAGTTCAGAGCTAAATTATTTGAGAATCACCTGCATTTATTGGAAACTGCAAGGAAATTCGATAAGACAAAACGTAACCCATGTTGCAAAGACAAATGGGTAACAGTTCTGTACAGTATGTAGATGCTAATCTTTTAGATTCAAGATATACTTGCCAATGAAAGACTTACAGCTGTAAGAGCGCTGACGCCATTTATGTTACAAGTATGAACTTGGGTTTGGTCGATCACAGTACATGACCTTAATATTAGCAGTTGTAACATAACAAGAGCTATTAAAACAAATTGCTTTTGAAATTTATCAGCTTGTTAAAAGTTGCATGACTTTTCAACCAACTTCAGGTTAAAGTTTTCTTTCTCTTAGTTAAAAACAGTAACTTAACCTTCAAGAGGCAACGATCTGCTGAAAACCCCCCTGAACTAACCTTGGTTTTGCGTGCAGTAACTATTTATGCATCAAAAATGTTTGAGAAACGCTCATGATCTCTTTTGTCTATGTGTTTTGTGTTTAGCAAAAGCAGAACCACAAGGGCAGCACAAAGCTAAACCCTCCACTATTAATGTTTCATCCCTGCAGAGCTCTTTTTGTTTTGGTGTTCTCTGCGCTTACAAAGTTTGTTGCTTATCTATCAAATTCCCGGCGAACACTGGTTTTGCTCTTTCGAGCAAAACTGAGCAAAACCTCGACCCTGACCTGGATCAGTGTAAAGCACACGCACTGAGCTAAAACCACCATTCTATTTAAGGCTTGGGATCAGGCTGAGTTTGGGTTATGTACAAACCTCTACTGCATGGATATCGGCTTCCGTTTTAACTCTCAGGTTTCTGCATTACATCTCAAAAAGGCAAAGAACATAACTGTCCATTGGGGATCCAGTATCGTTGGAGACAAGATAAATATAAATTAATGTATATTGCTGTGACTGAATGTTAAAGCTTGAGGTCCTTCTGGAAGGAAAAGCTCCACTTCTTGCAGATTTCCTTAATTATTTGGATGTATTTAGCTATTCTTATCCTTAATTTTAAATATCTATCCTATTATTTGTGACTTGAAAATGTAGGTCTGGAAGGAGGAAACCGGTCTCAACATACAATGGTTTGGAAAACATAGACCTAGATGGACAATGTTGGGTCACAGCTGCAGAGTTCAGCCACTGAACAGACGCGCACCTAATGACGTGACATCCTCAGACGTAGTATTTACCCTCCATTTACGTCTCTTACTTATTTAGCAGTTTAGAGATGTCTTGTAGGCAGTTCTGCTTAATCCTCATTTGAATTTCAGGAGGAAAGTTTAGCTGCTGCTTCTCTTGGAGGTGGTGGTTATGAAGATGGGTGCGGATTTCAACGTTCATCAGCGAGACGTCGAAAAAGAGGCTTTTTGGAATCCACTTATGCTCGAGATGAAGTGAAAGCTGTGGCCCAGAGTGGAGGAGAGGAAATTAGGGGAACACAACTGAAACATTTTTATCTCATTTGTAGAGTAAAAGATGTAACAAATTATAATTTTTTTAAAAGCTGCACCGAACACCTTGAGGTGCTCCTTCAGTATCTACTTCAAAGGTTACATTTACTCTTACTTGAAAATTCTTTCTGCAAAGCCTGTGAAAATTTGATTGAGAGACTCTTTAAAGTCCATATTTTGTCATCAGTTCTCTTTTTTTTTTGGGTGGCGGGTTTGGATTAGTCCGTACTTCGCTTGCTAAATAATCATGGATAAAGACGTGGTTGTTCAGAAACAACCAGAAGTTAGGGTATGTGTTTTCTTGGCACTTTCGTAGCATTTAATGGCTGGAAATCTTTAGTTCTAAACGTTTTAGGGATAAAAGTACCTTTTACTATCTCCTCAAAATGTATAAATATTTACAAAATATGAAAGAAACTGGTCAGACATCATCAAAACTCACGTGGTCCAGCTGCTACTGTTTAATTGGACCGTTCAACAAGTCTTGTAGATTGCCCCTATAAATACCTTCATCGGTATGTAATATGTTGAGAGTATGTGGATAACAGGATATCGGTTCATTAGGATTGTTTGCAGTACATCCTTATAAACTGCTCACTCCATCATGCAGGAAAGCAACTGAAATTAACTTCCTGTGTGGGGTTGCTGGACTCCGCCTCAGATGTCCGATGAGAGGCACCAGAACCGCTACGATGAAAGAAGTCGGTTTATGTAGTTTCAATCTCCAATTTACCGGTTTTCTGGACGGGAGAACCAAAGTCCGGAACATCCTGGCCTGGGAATGTCTCAAGATAGCCCTAAATGTTTATGGTTGGAGGGATGACCGCTTTTCACTGCTGGGTCTACTACACCCACGATCCAGCTTCAAGATAATGGAAAGAAGTTTGTTGTATAGTCCTTTCACAATGGGAATAGAAGGGGGAAAATGCATCGTTGAAGGCGCATAATAGGTTGACCTTCACCCAGACGGTAAGTGCTGATGTTCAGCGAAAGGAATTGAACTAAAACACTTTTTTCCCTCTGATATAGTATTTATTTTTTCTTTGTTTCACTCTCTGTTGCGTAGGACCACACAAGTCTTTTTTTCCCCTTGTTTAACATACAGTAAAAGCCCATCGGCGCTGTAATATTGTGACCCTGAAAGACCCCACACCCCCCACGGTACATTCATGCCGTACTCCAGCTACAACTCCCACTCTGCATTCTCGAAGCAGCTGTTAAAAGTCTAAAGCAAACAATGCATGTATTGTTTTTCAGAAAAGAACTTAGTTAGCTGTGACTAAAGGGCCGCTAATTCAAATGTTTCAGTAATGATGTAAATGTGTTGTAAATGAATTGGAACGAGAGCTTTATTGACTGAATTGATTCGTCACTCGAGTGTAAAAGCCCTACGCTTGAATAAAGTCACGTCTGGCTAATTGAAGAGGACTGTGTTTTTCATGTATTTCCTCGAGCTTTTCGACTAAGAGCACTAAGTGGGTTTTTTCTTCTTCTTCCCTGTTAGTCCTAAACTGCTGTCGCCTGAAATTTCTAGCCTTTGGTTTGAAGTTATGTTAAAGTGTAATTGCCGCAGAACCAGGGCGGACGCAACATTTGGGGTGATTTTTGGGTTTAACACGTCTGTTCGCCATTTTTTTCTCATCCTTTCTTCCTAGTAGCATTAAGACATTTGGATTTACCTTTATTCCACTCATACTTTAAGGGGACATTTATTTAAATACCCTTGAAAAAAATGAAAGTCATACATATTCTTGGAGGGCAAAAACATTAAATTAAATCTAAAGACTGATATTGCTTTTTTACCCCACAAATTTTTGTTTGTAACACAAACACAACGAAGCAATGAAGTAGCTTGAAACGTATTTATTCAGTACAATCAAAAATAAATTTAGAGGAATAAAAAGATTGAAGCGTAATATGTCAAATGTGTAAAAAATTTGAAATACTAAGCTTCGTAACAAATACTAACAAAAGTAAAGAATAAAAAATAAATGTAAATAAAGGTGCCAAACTTTGACCAAACGCTCTCAACGGTTGCTCCCACCGTTAACATTAAGTCCTTGCTCGCGCGCTGGAATATCTAACACAACCGATGCTCAAAGCCATTCGTTGTCAAATATCCTCAAATATCTATAGCAATGCCGAAGATTTTGAGGGATTTAGCAAGACCAAGTGTGGCGTGGTAATCATCTCAGCTAAGATTTGTTCCTATCCAGGCCAGATACCAAGGAAATGAATATCGAAATCACTTTACAACAAATGTGTTGAAACAAAAAGAAGACTTGAAAATGTTTGAATAAAAAAAGTTACTGGCGTGAACTTTGTTGCCCTGATTTTTTTAATTGTCATATACGGCAAATCTGTTAATATTTCTGTGTTCTAAACTATTAGGCTTTCGTAGAAAAAAATGATTTCACAGCTCAAATAATAAAATAACAACTTTAATTATTATATGCCATTAAACCCCGAGCATTTTAAACAATCACGGTAAAAAATTCTACATTAAAGTATGTTTAGTCTCAAGCGGACGGTCAGAATTATAGTTAATATTAACAATTCTGATAGCAAACGCCTACATTAATGTCTACTGTTCAAGTGAGCAATCTGGACTTAGTTAAACGTCCGTTTTAGAGGAAAATCAGGAGTAATAATTATGATTCTTACAATGTTTTAATAAATTGAGACAACTGGAAGCTTACCAGATGTTTAGATTGTTTTATTATTAGTATTTTTAATTGGATCTGTTAGAAAAGCTAGATGCAACTACCTTCTTATACAGAAACCTCTATAAGAAACAATTTTAAAAAAAATAATTAATAAATAGAACTGATTTTTGCTTTAAATTTCACCTGAAAAATTATAGATTAGTGCTGAACGACTTCCTTTTTCCCGTGTTTGTAACGTCATTCGACGGGAACGATGATATTAAATTATTCAAGTAAATGCAATCAGTAGATAATACTTCACGTAAAGCACTTTTAAACCTGAAACACATTTGCATTAATAGAAAGCTCAACTTAGGTTTAACTGTCTCAGCCAGGGGGCATTCAATTGGAAACTTTAAACTCACAGCTTCACTGTGCAAGACCTCCTCTCTTCCTACTAAGGGACACCCCAGAGGACGCCACCAATCTTCTGATGGGTGCATATTTCGGTTCATTTGTAGTAAGTCAGCAAAAACCAACTTGTGTCTTTTAGAGGAAACGCTTCACAGCAACTACGGTAAAGTGAGGCTTTATACTAATAAAACGCCTTTGTTAAAATATGTTGCCATAACCTAAAACCGAAACCTCACTTGTGTTTCAGTCTATAAGGTGTTTTATGAAGCATCTCTTGATTTTCCAAAGGTTTGCTCCCCTTTGTTTGGTACAATATTCTTTACTGTGTTAAACAAATATTACATCAGGTGAGACATTCAGAAAGTCTATTTTATTTTATTTTTTTATACTAACAATTCATCTCAGAGATGAAATAAAGAATCTACCTTGAGCAACTAATAAAAGGTAAACCAGCAGAATGTGGTATTCATGCCAGAGTGAAATTCTCTGCGCTCCATTGTTAGAGTCTAGTCTTTGTTGGCATAAAGTAACCTTAATCTCTCTTTAATAAAGGCTTGCCAACCTAAACCAGAGGTATGATTTGAACGGAGGAAAAGGTTGGCCATTATGAGAACACTTAATCCCGGTTTTAATTATAAAGCTGGCAATTTCTTATGAGAAAAAAGACATTTTGGGTCAAAGCAAACAGCAGGGAAAGATCTATTTCAGCTCAGGAAATGTTGAACAGTGTTGTATTTATGGCAACTTCGTATCTGTGACCAGAAAATGCAGCTGTTCTTCAAACCTTTATGATATAAACACATTGCGTTATGTTACCAAAAGAGGTGTTTCAGTTTTTTTTTGTTTTTTTTATCCAATTCCCCAAAATAACTCTGGGGATTTAAGTAAATTATTTATTCCAGATATGAACCTTTTAACCGGTGGATTTTCAGCCCGACTCCGGCAGGTATTTCACAGTGGGAGAGAATCATAAAATCACGAGATGGTTTTCGGCAATGAAGCAGGTTGTGTATGTACTTCTGCAAATGGGGCCATAAAATTTCAGCTGACACTAGGAAAAAAAAGTTGAACTAAGAGTGGGTGAAATCATTATTTGGTCCCCCTGCAGAACTCACTCGTTTATAAAGAAATCAACTCTCGTCTCTCAGTTTTTATGCTCATCTCAATCTGGAGAGACAGAATCCCCCTAGTGAAAACTTAAAAAAAAACAAAAAGGTATTTCAAGGTTGTTGCCTAAAGTCTTTAATGGCCTTTCAGGTTATACATTTATATAGTTGGTCATCATGATTTCAAACATCATTCAGGTTTCCAATCTGTTGTTTGGTAACTTAAAATTTCGCTGACTCAACAAATATGTTGTACAACTAAATATCATAATGTCATCTGTGATACACATTCAGCGTTCTGGCAGAGGCAAACTTTTGTGGTGCATAAATCTGTTCATTAACATTAATAATAATAATATTAATAAAAGTATGCACAACAACAATGCCTCCACTCGGAGTGATACCAAGTGAGTTGTTTTCTGAACCAGTTTCCTGTAATACATACGGAGGTACCATCAAGTCTCAACTGGTACTAATTACTGCCAGTGTGAGTATAAATCCAACCGGTGTATGACAACAGGGCTGGTACCAGAATGATTTGGTACGGTCAACAAATTAGAAAATATTAGGTGTGTTCGACCTCCCCCTGCGCATGTTCCCCTGTTTAAATTTTGATGGTGCAGAAAGAGGCGCAGTTGGTTTAGTGCTACACATATTGCACGTGTCTAAAGAAAATACGTTTTTGAAAAAAACATCATTGCAATTTCAAGAGACAAATATTTACCGTTTCCTCTGTTTGTTGGGAGAGCGCCAACTTGGAGTTTTCTGGGGAGGAAAAAGCAGAGAGGACAGCCTACGGAGGAAGATAATGTTTCGTTAGGATGCTCAGGGTTAGCAAGAGCCAACTGAAGAGAGAGCAAAGGGTAGCAAATAGGATTTCACAGTACGTTCCTCCTGCAAGTGTGCAGAAGTCAGCCTGCCAGATTAACACCATTCATTTGTACCATAGATTTTCACACTTCAAAGGCAGATTGGTTCAGGTGTCCAGCTAGTTTGCTCAAGGGTTTTGGCATTTATTTAGTCCACGTTACCAACTGTGACTTCAGAGAAATTCTGATCGTTTTATTTTTGCATTCGTTCTTTCGGGGTAAAATAGTGTTTTTTCTTTTTTAATCCGTGGTGGGAGTGTGGTCCGCAATATTTCATAAAGCTCCCAAATTTAATGCCATCAACAAAGCTCGGTGGGCCATATTCTGTGTTTTTTTTTTCTATCAGCCTGTCCCCTCAGGGGTCAACAGAGTGGATCACTTTTCATGTTTTGTAAAAATCCCTTTTTCACTATTTGAAAATATAATTCATCTTGTTGTCCAGCAGCACTGGAGGTGAATATTTTGTACTTAGACCTCGACTGATTCAGGTTTGTGATTTTCATTATAGCAGTTTGGTTTTGCACTCCTGTAATAGAAAATAACCCCTTACTGGGACAGAAAAATATTCCTATTGTGAGGCATTGCTATATAAAAAAGTCCAGTGCTCCCAGATACCAGCTTTTGTATCTCTCTAGGTGGGAGGTTTTTGGTTGGGTGCACTCTACTGTTAATGTTTTAATATCACTGCATCCTACACATTAAAATCTCCAGACCTACAAAGGTTTTTTTTCCCATTTTACTGTTTCACAAATACGAAATGTTTTAACAAGCTATGGCCACCAGAACCTGGTAGAAGAGTTCATAGTTATCTGTACAATGAATGTTTCATTTGGAACTTCATAGGCACAAGTCTTTCAATGTAATATTATCATAGCTATGTGATCTCAAAGATTGAGTTCGAATGTGACTCATTGTTGGAGGAGCTTTCATTACGGTGGGTATGTATCTATCAAAATAATTATCTACACATGCAAATATTGCGCATTAGAATATAAACATTCAGACAACCTTCGAAAAAAAATAAAATTGCATACTAGAGTTTTCAAGCTGCATCTTTGCTAACTTTCTGCGACATATATCTGTGCTGCGTTTGAAGGTTCCCCAACTCCCACTGTTCTGTCTTTTTAAATAGCCAAGTAGTTTACAGTGCCTTGCAAAATTAGTAATAGTTGATTTTCAAATTTGTCTCAGCTACAAGCAGTATAACTAATTTATATTTTGAGTGAATTCATGTGACAGACCAACACAAAGTGCACTTAAAAATACTGCGGACAGAAAAGAAGGCATATTTTGAACGAAAACAAATCCCAGATGTAGAGGCATCTTAATCATGATTTGAAGACAAAGACATTCCCGTCTATTAAAGTAACCTCAACTTTTGCTTTAGGACTTTGAAAATGTCATACATAACCTTGTTTTGCAACGAGTCGCTTTTTGCTCTTGCATAAAATATAGATAAAAGCATACCAATCTGTCCAAACAATTAACAACTCTTCTTCAAACGTAACCTGGAAATTTATAGGTAGCGTGGTTCGTGTTGAGGTGAGTCTCCAGACGTTTGAAACCTGTCAAAGAAGCGCCGTGCTGCACAAGAAAATGGAGTGTGTACCGCTGTTTCTGGGATTAAAAACCTTCCGATCACTGTCAGGGTGCTCAGATCTGATCTGTGCAGACGTCTCTGCTTATAGTAGTGTTTCACTCCTGTAAGGAAAGTGACAGTGATAAGAAGTTTTTATTTCCAGAAATAGCAGAGCAGGCTGTCTTCTTCCACAGGATTGTAGGTTTCTGACAGAGAACTGGGATTTTGTGGGTCCAGATATTCCCATTTCCAAGCAGCGATAGATGAGAAACTTTCTTTTACAGCAAGTTCTTTCTTCAGGTACTTCTTTCATCTCCCCTGCAGTACCTCTAACCAACTTTATTCACATTCTGTCTTTTAACTTCCATCACTCTCTGCTTTGCACTCTTGTCTGCCCAGCATCTGCACTGAACCAAATTCCTCCATGAAAAGGCATCATTTAAAGGCATGGCCTGGCAGGCTAGGATAGAAAATAAATTAGGAGTCCATTGCTTCAAACAGAGCTTCACCAAGGCAACCTCTGCTCATGCCAAGGATCTGCCTCGCTTACTCTAAGGCAGGCCGTGAGAAGAGTTTTAACAAGCATGTGCTCCATGTCGAGACTTTTTTAGGGTAAGAAAGTGTAGGTTCATTGATAAACACCCATAATTTGGCCATAATTATGCTAAAACAACTAAAAAAGTCAAAACAAAAAGTCCCTCAGTTGGCCTTGTCGTGGACAGCGTTAAAGATTTTCTCTATATTTTCTTTTAACATGATTCTGCACCGTGATTTGACGCTATAAGAGCTTCACTGGCTGCCAAAGAAATCTGCCTGGGAAATGTCAGCAATTACTCCTGTCAGCCCTCTTCCTTTTCTCTTGTTTACCCTGAAGACCATACCTCACCATTATTGATCCGGAGAGCATAAAAGGTCACCGGATTGAAGATGACGGCAGCCGTGGTAACCATGGAGACTCCTGCCCCTATGATCAAGTATGATGTCAGTGTGTGGAATAAACTTTGATAACGGCTACTTTGCAGTTTTGATTTTTCCACTATTAGTCATCTTTGTCCTGGGAGACATGGTCTATCCGCACACCCTTTACACCAACCACCATTCCCAAGTTTTGTGTGGAGCTTTACGCCGTGCACTAGAGGAAATAGTCCAGTTTGTCAGGCGGTTTACCAAAAATCTCCTGGCGGGCTACAAAAGTCCGCCTCATCAGTTTTAAGTAATCGATCTGATTTAAATCTAGCAAGATGGATTTGAACATATCCACTCACGTTCACAGTTATCATTCAGATTGATGGATACTAGTAATCATTCGGGATATATTTGCGGTTCATAGAAACATCCTAACCTCTGGACAGTATCTGCCAGTAGAGTGTTTTATGTCATCAATATGAACATTTGACCCTTTATTTATTATTGCTTCAATCAGCTTAAATTCACTGTTAGCCTCACACCATTGTTTCCATTCTTTTCTTTCATTTTCCTGTAAAATCTCTGTTGTATCCCATTTTTCAGCCACAGATAACTGAGCACTTGGTCCTATTTCGGCCAGATTCATTGTTTTTAATTTTTGGACAATGTTAAGCCGACCAAAGACGACCAAACCAGAGGCAACAAAACGGTTATAATCAAAAGTGTGGATTTCAATACAGATATAAGAAAAAGATTAATTAAGGGAAAAATACTACAAAACACATTATTGTAGTATTTGTGACCCTCCATACAATTTCCATCTACAGCAGGTGAGGCTTTGACATTGAATCACAATTATCCTGTTCCTGCATGTTTAAATGTGTCTACACTCCAGCACACCTGATTCGGACTGCATCACCTCCTTGGCATGTGTCCGATCACTGCAGAAATCTGTTAATCCCTCATATTGTTACACCAGGTGTGCAGCAGCAGGGAAACACATCAAACATCCAGGACCTGAGGACAAGGGTTGGGGTCCAACTGCTCTAAGGTAAGTGATTTGGAAACAATAAGTTTATTTAAGCACTGTTAATGTGAAAAGCCCTAAGTCCCAGAATTCCTTCCTTGAATTGTCTGTTCGAACTTCAGAGATAAAATCACATCTTTTAATTGTACCCATACTACGAGGGGTGCAGTCACATTTACAGGACAAACTGAAAAGTAGCTTCTCAACGGGCTACTATGAAAGCTGAAACCAAAGGTCCAGTCATAAGCTAAAGAAACTAATACTTTTTCAGTTAGAAAAATCTATTTCTTCTAGTTTTGTATTGTCAATGTAAAGAACACATGTTTGGGAGAGTTTTAGGGAGGTACGTGTTTTAAGGCTACGTCAGCACTTCTCGGCTTGAAGACTTGTTGCATGTTCGTGTACATATTTGTATATTTTCAAATCTCTATCCAGGAACAATTTAAAGGAAACAAAAATAAGTTAAAGCTCAGTGTTACTGCAGCTGCTGACTTTTTGATGGCTGCGAGGATTTCAGCAGGCGGTCCTTCACAGCGTTCACTAGGGGGATCTTGAGAGCTTCTTAAACTGAAGTAAAACATGATTATTAATGTAACCAGAACCATTCCGTTGCCTCAGAAAGTTGTTTTAGATGACTCGACAGGTGGGACGTCTACTTTTAGTTTTTTGTTTACTTTCCCATATCTTGTATGCAGCAGTATCCTATAACCCACTATACAGATATACTTCAGCAATAGCCCATTTATCTTTGCAAGTTTACCAATTTAATAGAATCTTCAGTGCTTGTGAAAAACATATTATTGTAATTCATGTCAAAGTGTAAAAGCAGGAGTACAAAGATGCATTTCAGCACAATCTTGGGAGTTGTTTGGAAAATCTTGTTTTAATAAAAGTGCTTCCAATAAATAATCACTGTCTGAGACTTTTTCCATTCGTGGTTGCATTTCTGATTGTTCCAAAAATGAAATATTACACCACCTAATATGAAAAAGTTCAAGAAAAAACATGTTTTTCTACATAACATATAGTTATAGCACAAACAAGTCTTGGAACCAGTCAGTTTGGAGTAGAGCAAAAGGAAATATGTGTTTTTGTCTCGCACAAATGTAAGCCCTGTTGAATTTCATTGAGAAGGGAAAAGCTGTCCTATAAAGATTACTAACCTACAATCACACAGTTTTGTGTTTGGTCACCATCTACAAAAAGGTTTTAAATCTCCAAATCCTGTACTCAAAATAGTACTACATAAAAAGTAGGAAAACCTCCTAGATTTGTTCTAAAATGTTTGTTTTTATATATACAAAAATGTTAAGATTTAAGAATTAAGAACTTTACACATACCATGTAATATTAAAACATGAAGTCATCATTATTCAAAGTAAGTTATAGTAGAATATACATAGATATAGCAAGTGTTCCCTTTTTTTTTCTTACATATTCAAAGCAAATTTCAGCATCTGCAAATTTTTTTACTCTCCTTTTAATCAATTGGCTAATATTTTATTCCTCAACCACATAAGATGATGGCGTGTCTTGTAGAAAACTTCAATTCAGATGAAATCTCCATTTCAGCACAATGCAGCCGGACCTTTTGAGAATATTATGCATTAAAACTGACCCATGCTCTCTGGCATGCAATATTCAAGCCAAACACCCATTGTAAAAGAACCGTACTTGTCTAAAGAAAGTATTTTAGTTGTCTATTTTCTAATAGTCCTAACAAGTATTTGGTCTGGTATTTACTTTAAGCTATGCACATTGACATGCAAGGTGAAAGTCTAATAGTGGAGGGATGGGAGGTCATTTAGAGCATTGCACATTGTTGGCAGTTAACCAGAAGACATGCTGCAAAAAAAGTATGTGGCACGATCTTAAAACAGGTTCACTATCATGTATCGCGTGCTTAATGTTTGCAAAACCAAACTTAAGGAAATGTATAAGTCTACTTTTTTTTACTCGAGGCCCCTTATTTCCTCATATTACACATTCAAATTCAGACCAGCGATAACATGAACACCATTAAATGACATAAATTCAGCCATTACCAAGGCAAGGTCTTTTTTGGAGCAAATTGCAGCTTCTCATTGCTCTCTTTCATGCATAATGTAATGGTTTCAGTCTGGCTGATCAGAGCAGAGAAGTGGCGGCGGCGGCGGGGAGGGTTATCGAGGCAAACTGCTCGTTATGCCACACGTCTCAGTGGCTCATCAGCGAGCAGCCAGTTCATCATTAAATGTAATGTGTGATTAAATATTTATTCGGTCCACGGTCGCTGCTGCGCCGTGTTGGATTTACTTGTCCGCCATTAAAGGACATCAGCTGCAGGATTAATGGAGTAAAAGGGCAACTTATATCCAAATACTTTCTGGTTCACTTGATGCTGCTTTTTAGTGCCTGGCAGATAACTGATGGCGTTTTATTCTTGTTCGAGTATTGAATGCATGTGGTGCAACGCGTTAACCTTATGCTACGCTTTTGTCTTGTTGAAAAATGCTGAAGAGTTGGACTCTCCAGACCTGCTTGATCTTGCTGCAGCAAAAAAAGAAATTAAAAAGTAAAAAAAAAAAGGCAACATAGTCAATGTTTATTTTTTAGAAATAAGACCCATGGGCCAGTTTTGCCATCAAAGCTTGAAAGCAGAAAGTGTGAAAGGAAAACCTTAATCACTGGTCAAATGATCAATTAATACTCTGCAACAAGCTGCCACCAAATCTCATGTTACAATAAAATAAAAACTTAATCAGAGGGAAAAGATGTTTTGGGTTTTTGGTCCCACCTCTGCCATTTTGTTGCTAATAGAAGTGAGTTCCCCAGCAGGAGCTGCATAACGGTACCAATCATCAACAAGTCAATGGCAAAAGCAATAAATGATTGTTTCAAAAAATTGTAAGCACTGGTATAGAAACTCTGACATGTTCCTAAAACTTTACAAGAAGCTATAAGACTTGCAGAAACCCCTGAAAAGCTTTTGATTTGCTAAAGTTTGTTGACGGTGATCAGATATTGATAGGTATAATAAGTTATTTCCTAAATTCTGTCAGCTTTGCTTTATGATTCCTAGAGCAGCTGATGTCATTGTCACATTTTTTTGGCAACCGCTACCCTGAGCCAGACTTTTAATTTCTGGCACTCAACTGATGTTTACTGTAAGGATTAATGAACACCGTGTTTCCCTTCAAAACAATTATGTCCCCAATAATCTGCAGGAGCTGTTGGCTTAAGGCTGGTTTGTTTGTTTGTTTTTGGTAAAGCTTTTACGCGTTCATTTAAACAATTAAAAGTTAATGAGAAAACATTAGCAATTGTATTCCTCTGAAGCACTCTGCTGTTTTAGGTGTTTGTATGTATTGAAAAATACGATTGCAGTGGGTAGCGCTGGTGGTATTGGCGTTCATTCTTTTCCTCCTGGAGTTTGCAAGTTTTTCTCTTGCATGAGTTGATGTTCTCCTGGAACTCTAGTTTTCTTCTCATGTCCCAAAGAAATCAATTTTGTACAGTTGAGGATTTTTAAAGTGACTTTAAGTTAAATGTTGGAAGCTGTCTTCCTTGAGGATAAAACATTTTTTTTGTTTGTTTTGCTTTTTCTTCGTCCTGCCTCACTTCAGAAGGAAATGGCCACATATGGATCTTTTGATGTTTTGAGACGTTAAATAAGGAACTGCACTGGGTGACGGTTTAGTATTTTTTGGCGGGGACTCAGAATAAGCAATGTTTCTGTAGATTCAAATGTAAAGATGGACTAACCTTTAAAGTGACACGGATCTTTGAGCTGTTTGCATTATGAGCTTCTGCAATTTAATGTCATTATTTAAAATACTAGCATTTACGTTAAAACATTAAACATTAAATACCAATTTCGTTCTGATCAGTCGCTTCAACTGCCACGTCAGGTTGGAAGTACTGTTGTGGTCAAGGGCGACCAGTCGCCGGCTGACGCAGTCGTAGACAAACCGACCCACAACACTGTGGACCCCACATCCTCCGGTTTGCTTCTGGGGCCTGTGGAGAAAGTGAAAGATGGAAGTGCGGGTTTTGTGCATTAGCTCCCTCAACGTGGGGCTTGTTTTTGCTTCGTGTTCCATTTTCAAACCTGTTGACTGCAGCATTTATATTGCGGCTGGTTAATAATTAAAACGGCACTAACAAGGGTGGTTAGCCCCGTTTTTCTGTGTGTGTGTGTTTGTGTGTGGGGTTGGGTGGGGTGGTGAAGAAATGGAATGTTAACAGCTGTGAGGGACGGCCCGGGGTTGCAGGAGTAATGGAAGCAGAACATTGTTTGCAGGCATTCTGCTGAATATTTGCATTTGTATATTATTTTTGATGAAGTGGACGGAGCACAGCGGGACTGTTTGAAAGTCATCGACTGTATAAACGTACAGGATACCTCAGCCCCGTGTTGCCGCGCTCTGCTTTGCTGGGTCACCCGACACGGTTTAAACTGCAGGCCTCACTGCGGGATGCATTTACATATACATGCACGGACTCCCAGCATGGTTTCGGCTCCAGCTCATTACTGCCAGATGAAATGGATTGCACCATTCACGTTGGGATTAAAAGCCCCAAGATTGTTTCTACACGGATCTTGCGCGTAAACAAGATTATTATCTGCAGGACGGCCGAATAAATGACCCCAAAAATACCAATTAATAAACCAAAACCGACCGGAATGTCGAACCTTGATGTCTTTATTCCTGCGCCGCGCTTCCCTCCACCCTTGGAGCATCTCAACGAGGAAATCTTGTCCCAGCTTTATCGATATCCAGTACCGTCGGCAAAAAGCCCACCCGCTGCCAGCAGATAAATATGGCTGCAGAGGCAGGAGTGTATCCATCATCGCTGGGGACGAGTGGGCTAGCTCAGGGGGAACTGCTGGTTGGCTGTTGGAGCCAGACAACGTTGTGTTGCTTATTGTTGAGCTGTGAAGCCAGCTGGCTTGCCTGTCATTGCAACTGGACAAACATAACGGACAGCCAGGCAGTTTTGGAAGAGGGAGGGAAAATACTGGAGCGTTTGAGCTCAGTGCCTCTGCCAGTTTGTTGCACATATCTGCAGCTGTGAGCCGCCACATGACGCAGTGGTCCTGTCCGTGGTGCTCTGCTGAGGGAGCTTGCCGCCTTCCTTACCTTGATAAGGGCGGATGCAGGGCGGATGCTGAATGCTGCGTTTGTCTGCTCCCAGACTTGACTGCGTTCCTGCTGCTGAGGCTTTTTCCTCCTGGGTTGCCTTCTAGCATCACAGCGTGAACCGAGCAGGGAATTTAGTGCTTAATGGGCTGGACTGCCTCACTGAAAGAGAGATCAGTGTGTTTTTTACAAGTGTTTCGCTTTCAGTATCAGTACATATATATCGAGGACGAAAAGGATGGACTATTACTTTAGTTTCTAAAAAAAAAAAGGTTTCTAAAAAGTTATTTTTACAGTGTTCCTTAATATTAAGCATTTATCACCTCAAGACACGAACTGTGACGTATTCTATTGAGACTCTATGATAACATACTTGGTTTTTATGCTTTTTTGGCTTTTTCCCCAGCAGTGGCCTTTTTCCCATATCTTTCTGGCAAACTTATCAAGACTTCAGATTTGTGGAGTGAGTTAGTTGTAGCTTAGCAGGAGAGCCATGTGTTGGGAGGTTTACAGTTGTGCTGAGCTGTATTTGGTTGTCACTTTGTCTTTAAATACTTGTCACAAGCCCAAGCTTACATGTATTTATTGGAACATGCAATACACCAACACAGTAACCAAAGACGGCGCTGCTGTTTATCTATCCTTGGTCGTAGGAGCTTGTGGTAGTGTTTGCGTGGGATAAATGAATTCTAAAAGCATAAGATCAGAAACAGATTTTTTTTTTGTTCAGTTATTTTTTTGTTAGCTGGAATAGTTTCATTTCCATTCTAAACTTCGGATCTGTTCTCGTGTAATTTTTGTAGCAGTGCTTTTTCACTGCCAAAAGTAATAATGTGGCAAATGCTGTAAGCTGAATGGATGTGGATAATCACAATTAGAAAGGAAAGCAAAATCCCTCTTAACAAACCTCTTCAAGTAAACTAAAAGCTTATTGATTGGCAGAAGGCTGAGGTTAGCTTTGTCTGAAAAGCTGGAGTCTGAGCAGTTAATCTGGACAAAAGTGGAAACTGAGCATACAATGATTAAATATAGCTGCAAATGAGATTCTTGCTGAACTTGCTTTTAGCTGTGTATTAATCGCTTTGTAGAAAACTGCAGCTATGAACCTTTTGAACAAACATAGATGCATAAACAACAACTATTTGATTTTTTTCTATTTTTTGCTGGTTTGCAGTTAATTTGGCGGAATATAAATACCTGTGTCAACCTTTGCCAGTAAAGTGTTGGTACTACCATACCTAAAGTTTTTCAGGGTTTGAGTCAATGGTCTTGCTGGTAAAACAAATATTGTTAAATTAAAAATTGGCTTTGAGAGGCTTCATATTGGTGGAACATTTCTTTCAGATGTAAAACTTGTTTTCTTTAAAGTTGTAACTCTAATAATTGCTTTATATATACAGTAGCATAAAAAGTAATTGTTTATTGAATCTTTTCTTAATTTATCATATGTGTGTGTGTTCCAGCATTGATCCTACAAGACATATATGTAAATTTAGTGACCCAAGATCAATTATTAATATAACACCTTTACAGTCGGTGAACAAAGATGGTCTAGCAACTGAAACCAATAAATACGTACGATTTTTATAAAAATTATATACACAAAATAGAGGACGAAATTGGTATTTAATGGTTATAATGTTTTGTTGCATTTCAACCTCTCAAGTACATAATAATACCAGATTAGTTGAACATTTTTTAGAAATGCAATGGGAATGATAAATGTGAATGCAAATTTTATATTGTGGCTTTTCGGGAGTTTTTTTTAAATAGTGCTAAAGGCAAGGCAAGGCAAGGTAAGTTTATTTGTATAGCACATTTTCGTGTACAAGACAATTCAAAGTGCTTTACATAAGAAAAAAGATCAGAAAATGAAACAATAAAATCAGTTTTGAATTTAAAAGAAATAAAATAAAAATAAAATAATAATTGTAGTACTCAGTTGCTTTATGCACAGTTAAATAAGGCTGTTTTCAGCCTAGATTTAAACAACAGCAGAGTTGAAACCTGTCTAACCTCTTCAGGAAGACTGTTCCAAATTTTAGGAGCATAAAACTGGAATGAAGCCTCCCCTTGTTTGGTCCTGACTCTGGGCATCAGCAGGAGGTCACTACCTGAGGTTCTCAGAGTCCTGGCTGGTTCATATGGCTCTAACATGTCAGATATGTGCTTTGGGGCTAAACCATGAAGAGACTTGTACACAAGCAAGGCTGTTTTAAAATCTATTCTTTGAGTGACAGGAAGCCAGTGCAGAGACTTGAGCACTGGACTAATGTGGTCATATTTCCTGGTTTTGGTCATAACTCGAGCAGCAGCATTCTGGATGTTCTGAAGCTGTCTTAAGGCCCGTTTAGAAAGCCCAGTGAGC